>CAUYPK010138954.1:0-20909 GCA_963574355.1 Loris lydekkerianus
AGATGTGGCCCCATCCATTACCCTCCCTCCACCAAAACCTCGTGTCTTAAATCAGTTTGGGTCCTTACAACAGAATACCATAGAGTGGGTGGATAGAACAATATTTATCCCTGACAATGCTGGATCCTGGGAAATCCAAGGGCTGGCTGGCCGATCCAGTGCCTGGTGAGTGCTCGCAGTGAGAGCTTGCTTCCTGGTTTGCAGATCAGAGTCTCACTGTGTCCTCATGTGGTAGAGAGAGAGCAAGGGTAGGAAGCAAACTCTCAGTGTCTCTTTTTATAGGGTACTAATCTCATTCATGAATCCTCCACCTTCATTTCGTAATTACCTCTCAAAGACCCCACCTCTTAACACCACCACCTCTTAACACCAAAGTTACAATTTCAACTTTTTTTTGAGGCAGAATCTCACTCTGTGGCCCTGGGTAGAATGCCAGGGCATCATCGCAGCTCACGACAACTTCAATCTCTTAGGCTCAAGCAATCCTCTGGGTCTCCTTCTTTGCTCAGGCTGGTCCTAAACTCCAAGCTCAAGGAATCCACCTGCCTTGGCCTCCCAGAGTGCTGGGATTACCAGGCCTAAGATTTCAACATATTAATAAGGGAAGGCACAAATATTCAGTCCATAACATCTCATTAACTTGTTCTATCTGATGGGATCCAGAGCCTGGGGAAGTGCCACCACTTACTGACATGTATTTGCACTGTTGACTCAATTGTTGTTCGTTGAATTTGCCACCTGGAAGATAAAGATTCCCACCTGAATTCGGAACGTGAAAGCTGAGTTCTCTTTGGGTTCCAGTATCAGCTCAGATTTTGAAAACTTATCCTGGAAATACCCCTTTTTATTGACTAGCTAATCTTGCAATAAGCTCCTTTAAAGAAATCATGGTGTGACTTTCCTCCAAGTGCCACAAACTAGACTTTGTCAAATTACTAGGCAATGCTGAAAAGCAGTGGAGTAACTAAGTTGCTATTTTCCCTGTAGGTTTCAGCCTGCATAGTTGAGTACAGGCAGAATGCTCTTCAGAAGTGCTTATGTGTTACAAACCACGTACAGACTCAGTGTGTTAGCCACCATTGCACAATGCAAAAGGTAAATTTATATGTCTCTTTCCTGGATGCTGTGACAACTTGTCCTCTGACCCAGTGGGGTTACAAAGGACCACATCCTTAGAAACCAGTGCTTATTGAAAAAGGAAAAGAGGAAGGAACACTTTATTCCTGTCCCACTAAAAACCTCTGAGGACCTTATGCAATTGATTCAAGAATGTAGAACACCTAGATAAGACATACGTCTTACTGGGAAATGCTGTTTTTCAGCATGCCAAGGGCCTTATGTTCAAAATGTGGAACCTCAAAAGCACTTACAAGCTTGCTATTATTCTCTTGGAATACAGTAATTGACCTCAGACCCCTCAGAGGTCAATTGGTGTATCTTAAAGAGAGAGACCATCATTTATGGAGCTCCAACAAACCAGGAGTTCATCTGGGAAACACCTAAGGGGTAAAACAACCAGACTGCCCAGTCTATGAAAATTAGGCCAATTTAAGGAAGTAGTTATAATAATAGTTGCACATTATTGTTGACTGCTGGTCTCATTAGTTTTGCTCTGAGTGTTTCACTGTTTTGTAATCCACACACTTCAACCAGGCAAACAAGCAGGGGAAATGTTGAGGACTGCGTGCCATTGAGCTAAGGTTATACGGCGAATTCTGGAGGTCCAAACGTAGGCACAGGCAATTTAATTGACATATAACCCCAAACCCAAATCAGGTGTATGGATTGGATTGACCTCTGAGGGTCTGGTTCTACTTCCAGGAGAGTATACAATATGTATACCCAATAATTGATACTCAAATCAGGTATCTGAATTAAAACCTAATTGTGGCAACACACCCCTCATCACCCATCTAAACAAACTCTTGGACCATTGGAAACTTTTAGATTTGGCCCTCCTTGATGAGGGCATCAGTGCTGTCAGTTGGATCTGACACTTTTTTCCATCATGGATGCTACTACCACCTTTTTAGCTGTGAACCATAACCCTTTGTCTTAAAAGATACTTGAAAATCAATCTTCCAGGCCTAAGATTGCTTCCAAATAACACAAATGGCTCAGCTTCATTATAATGCCATTGAGCCACAAAAACAGGACATATATTAATCTGGGATCCACTTGAAAAGGATCCTCTGTCTCACATCCTGAAATACATTGGCCCAGACCAACATCCCATCATTAGAGATGAATATTTCCCCAGAGCTAGAGACAGTTTCATGCAGGACTCCAAAACCTTCATGCCAGTGACATTTATGGACTTCCTTTCCTACGGCACTAACAAAGGAGACATAGGACATTATTGCTTTTCTTTCTATGATATTATGGATTCTATTTTTTACCTGCTTAGTCCATGATTCTGGTATGCTCCTTGCTCTATGATAAACATACACCCCTACATCCCCCTGGGTAAAGGAAAACATGGTGGTGATTAGTACTATCTATGACATTGCAAAAATTAGTGGAAATTATTACTTTCTCCAGCAGATGATAACCTCATATCAATCAACCCTTAGACCCAGTGAGGGGAGGACTAATTGCTCTAATGCCTTCTCCACTTACACCTCTATCCACTCTCCACTACCCACCTCCAATTTTCCACAACAACCTCCCACCATGAGGTGCTATGGTTAAACCATGACCACCACAACCACCCTTTCCCCTGGTCATGCACAAATATCACTAATCTTGACATAGACAGCAGAACCTCTGTAGTTAACCACCTCCCTAGATTGACCAACTCCTTAAGTTGATCTAATCTTCATGGACTAGCCAGCATCACCTACATGTTTCAGTATAATAGGCTTAGTACTTTATGTTGACCACCTCTGTATGTTGATCAATTTGTTACAACCCTTGAGTGGTCAACTTACAGAAGTTCTACTGTACTTTACTAAGCAACCAACCACATATCTTCCAGCAACATAACCAATGGACCTGCCAATTTGACCTGAGAAAAACACCAAAACATATATATATATGCGTGTGTCTTTGAACACACTTTACAACTCTACCTAAATATCATTAGAGATCCAGGAAATTTAAGATCTATTTTCTTGACTAATGCTACATAAATGGGAAATGTAGTTATGGGCTGACCTATAAGGATTCCTTATACTTCCAAATGCGTTCTTCCTTTCTTCTCTCATATTTTCTATACTGTTTAAGACAACTTATACACTGTTCCCTAAATGTTTATTCTATTACAGCCCCCAAGTTTTCTTGATATGATGTCAAAGAATGACAGGGCCAATTGTATTAATCACATCTTTTATTTTTTCTATTCTGATTCTCTGACATCTGGCATCTTTCCAATCCTGCAGAAACTAAGGTTGCCACACACACCCCCAAACCAGACACAGATTGCTATCTGAATTCATAGATATAGTGTACCTAGTTAGCATGGCTTTCAAATGCCCATCTTCTTTATTGGGTTCTTACATTTTATCTATTACCTATCTATTATCTATAGGCACTATTACCTATAAATGTTTCTTCCCTAATCACCACAGGGCCAGGTATCAGACACTATGGAACAACTTTGTGCATGAGAGTTATTCAAATTAGCCAACCGTAAACATGTTTACCTCCCTATCCCAGTTCTTCCCACAGCAACTAGAATCAAGTTTCTTGCCCACAGTTTCCCCTTCACCTTTCACCCTCTGACCAACCATGGTGCTTCACTGTATGAGTCTTCCTCCACTCCACGGGGGTAATGTGATATGGAGTGGTGTGCCTGCCTCCTTTTCTTGGGATCTGTGAGTAATAAATCATCCTTTTAGTGCCAGTTGTCTCTTGACCTTGGGGTCTAACCATACATAAATAAGAATAATCATTTCTTCCTTTCACATCTCACTGTATATAGTTAAAAGTAACCAAGCGGCAACCTAAATACCTTGCTACTTAGACATTTCTTCCATCAGATGTCTCACTTCATCACTCTTAAATTCTGTATGTGCAAAGTCCTGGATATAGACATTATTCTGCCATCTTCATTGAACTTTATAGCAAGGATGGCCTTTATCCAGCCCCAGTATCTTGCTGCTCATTTCCATTTGGGGTCTCATCGGAATAGTCTTTACTGTCTATATTTCTACCGACGTTCTGATCATGACTTTCACTATAACTCTCCTCTTCTTCTGAGCCCTCAGCATATCACCCTTGATATTCCACTCATGGAACTATATGTTTTTCTGTCTGTTCTTCCACTTTCTTCCATACTCTGCCCGTCACCCAGCTCCAAATCTGCTTCTGCTTTCAGGAATTTTTATTTCCACAGCCCCACTTCTCAGTCCCAGTTTTCTAATTTAGTCCATTAGTACCATAATGGAATACCACAGACTGAGTAATTTATAAAAACATAAATGCACTTGGATCACACTTCTGAAAGCTGATAATACCAAAAGCATGGCACTGGAGACTGGTGAGGGCCTTTGTGCTGTGTCATCCCGTGAGAGAAGGTGGAAGGTGTATGGTGAGTTGGCAAGTGAGTGGACAAGACAGAAAGAGAAAAGGGGGCTGAACTTGTCCTTTCACCAGGAATTACTCCTGCAATTACTAACCCGTTCCTGAGACAACAGTATTAATTAGTTGATTAACTAATCAATTCTTACCATTCCCCTGTCTTACTATGGCAATGGAAATTAAATTTTAACAGCAGCTTTGAAGGGGACATTCAAACCATACAGAGAGGCAAGGCCAAAGGCCATGAACCAGTTAGTGGTTATTTCAGGAAAATTGTAAGTATGACAAAGGTGTTAGGTTGAGCAATGGTCTAAGAATAGAGAAAACATGCTGATGGGAATAGAGACTCCTCTTTCAAAAATTTTTCTGAAGTTTCTTGAAGAGCAATGGCAATAGCTAAAGTGGGACTCTGGGCAACATTTTGTTTTTCTTGGGTCAAAATTGAGCATGTTTACAACCATGGAGTAAAATTTCAATAGAAATGGAAAAGCTGGAAATAGGTGAAATATGGCAAGAACCTGAGGGAAAAGGAAAGGAAGAGGGACAAATCAAGAGAATAAAATGAGGGTTTTGAGCAAAAGTATTTACTTCCTCTGGAGAAGGTTTTCCAGTTGGTCTGGAGTGGGTACCAGCATTTTGGAAGGTTTACAAATCTCCTTGGTTGATCTGAGTATGCAGCCAGACTGAGAACCATTAATTTACATACAGCAGTTTATTGAGTACCTACTATGTGTAAAGCACTATGCAAAATTATTTGCATTATAAATTCAACCTCTAAGGTAAGATTCTTTGTGGTATTTTGTTTTAGTCTCAAACAATGACTTATTTTAAGGAAAATATTGTTTAGCAATCAGAGCAAGACCTTCAATGTTACAATTTTCCATTTCTGCTCCTGGATTTTTTTCTTCAGCAATACCGGGTAAAGACTTTTTTTCTATTTTATGAAACAGACACATGTACTTGTTTTTCTCCAGAAGAGGCTCCATTCTTGCAAAGTGGCATTCTGACGTTGGGATCATGCAGTTGTTATAAAGTTAAACTCTTGTCATCTCCACAGCTTTTACCACTGCTGAGAGTTTTGCTATGATGTAACTAAAAAATTTGTAAAACTTTTTCCAAGACAGTGATGAGCCCACAGCAGGATATAAATTTATTTCTCTAGCTACAGATGCTACAGGTAGAGTAAGTACCACCTGCAGGTTGACAGTTTAAAGTTCTGGCAGCGTTGTTACTGTTACCTCACAGGTGCTGTTTACGGAGTTGCATTAGAAGCTTGAGTAGCATGAGAAACTTAGCTGGATATACTCAAGATACTCAATATGAATGAAGTTATAACGGGACAATCATTCAATCATTTCAGGAGCCCCGGTGAGTAAAATCTTCATTAGAGTGAAGTCAGTGTTTAGTCAGGTAAAATCTATCATTTCTCTTAAGTGCCCATATCCACGTCCCAGGGCTGATTATTTCACAATCGTTAGATAATGCAATAGGAGAGCGAAACTGACTTCTGTTACTCTTAAAGGTGCATAGTATTTACCTATTATAGCAAATAAGTATGAATGACTTTTTAAATTACCAGTTGGATGATAGTATTCATTATTTTCCTGTGTTCCATGAAGAATACAATCAAGTTTTATTTGATCAATGCATTAATTACATTTTTAAAATATTTTTTAAATATTCAAATGAGTGTACAAAAATAGAAGAAGGTGGCGTGGTCGGCCCAGGATAGCAAATGGACAGCTTTACATCAGTACTAATTCCAGTGTGTTGACTATAAAAGCATTACTTTTCTCATAAACTGGTATCCTTGAAGAAAGTATTTACAAGTATTGCATACATGCTAAGGGCAAAACAAAGGTCATATTTCTTTATTCTTTTTTACAAAAGTTGTAAGCCTAAACTTACAACTCACTTTTTAGGATCTTGCTCTTAATACTGTTCCTAGACTGAGTGCCTAATGCTTCCCATCAAGACATACATCTGTACTGCTTGTTACTAATTCAAGCTGCCATTCACAGGAATTGTTCTTTCTGAACTAAATAAGAATACACACATGTTCACAGAAAAGTAGAAGTGTATTCTTCTCATTCCACCTAAAAGCCTCAAGTTTCTGTATAAATAATGGCTATGGAAAGTTTACATGAATTATTCGTATACAAAACAAAATATTCAGGAGTTTTTGCATTGTTTAAATAAACCATCTATTTTTGTTATAACAGAGGATCAAAGACAATACGTTGCTAATAGGGACATGGAAAGGGATTGAATCATGGGTTAACTAGGGGAAATTAAAGGGGAAGGCATGGCTTTGCAGGCTATTTGGTACCCAGATTCTGAGGACTTGTGTTTTTTGTGATAACACAGCTAAAATTTTGTAAAAAAAATTCCAAACTTAAGATACCGAAATGAAACTGTGTTATTTCCTTTTCTAGATTGCCTGCTCTTCCTCTCAATACAGAAACTAATAAAAGCCAAGGGCATCCTTGTGGTATATTGACATTCAATTTTTCCCTTTTCTTTTCTTTTTTATTTCTGGCCTGGATATACTCAATATTATATCAGAACAAAAACAGCCATTTCAGTCATCATTAATAAAGTATGAATATTAATGTTTAAGCTTTTTCATATTCAAATGTAAAATGTAGTCCAAGAGCAGTAACTATGATATAGTGTAGTTAAAGGATGCTGTTGCTCTGCAAAGTTCCATAAAATTGCCCAAGCTGCTACACTTTTAATCTAACATGTGATTCCTTTTCAATAATTACCAGAAATCTGGGTTCTTACATTAAATCTATATAAGTAAAGTTATAGAGTAGTAACAGAAATTTGTTACTGATAGATAAATTGAATTGCTCAGAACAGCTATAATTATGTCTTTTTAATTATATTTTTAACAATTCAATTAAATATCAAAATAATTAGAGCACAACTTTTGGATTAATTTTTCTTAATATTTATTGGTTTTTGCTGGGCACTGGGCTCACACCTGAAATCCTAGCAGTCTGGGAGGCTGAGGCAGGTGGATCACTTGAATTCAGGAGTTAGAGACCCCATCAATAGAAAACTTAGCCTGGTGTTGTGGAGGGTGCCTGTAGTCCTAGCTACTTAGGAGGCTGAGGTAAAAGGATGGCTTGAACCCACATTTTGAGGTTGTTGTGAGCTATGACACCATGGTACTCTACCCAGGATGACAGAGTGAGACTCTGTCTTAAAAAAAAAAAAAAAAGAAAGAAAAAGAAAAAGAAATGTTCAATGGTTTACATAATACTTAAGATTTTTTATAGTAAGATCGTTGTACCCATGGACATGTCAACAGTCTGGATGCAGTGTCTTCTAGAAATTTTAAAAGTAAAGTTAATAAATAATTGCTCTTGGTTTGCACTTTACAATTTCCTGAGCTACTTTTACTTCTCAAAATTAGATTTATTATCTATGTCAGTCCAAAGTGGCTTTGAGAGAGCCAAGGATTAATATTCTATTTGGAAATGAGCCAACCGCTTGAGATACTGTATTCCAAGTTGCCAGCAGAGCCTTTCCTCTCTATGGGTACCTTGCTAGTAATCTTGAATAATAGGAGATATTTTTGACTCAGTATCTATAGAAAATTTTTAACTAAAATCTCTATCTGAAAGGCAAACACAGTCAGAGGAAAAAACTTTCATATGGTATAAAAAAAATTTACTTCTTTCTTCACAAAAAGGACAGACACCTTCTGATCTCTCCCTTACCCTATGGGCAGACTTCATAAATCAGTATTTTTTTAATGGATGAGAATTCTTCCCTGTAATTATTGGATTCATAATTTGAGATCATCTTTCACATATATTGAAAGATATATATTCTATTTTAAAAAATGTATTGTGAATTAAATCATAGTAATTTATATATGTGTATATGTACATATTTATAAGTGGACTAAACACTAAATGTAAAATACAATCACTAAAAGCAAAAATAAAAATGTGGTTTAAAGAAATACAAGTCTGTTTTTCAATATAATGAACTTATTTAGGGACATTCCAAACTCTTAAGAACTCATTATATCATTAATATAAAATGTTGGACCAGACCTCAGACTATACTATAAATTGATAGTGATCAAAAATGCATGGTACTGGCACAAAAACAGAGAAGTAGATGTATGGAACATAATAACCAAGAGATGAACCCAGCTACTTACTGTTATTTGATCTTTGATAAGCCAATTAAAAACATTCAACATGGGGAAAAGATTCCATGTTTAACAAATGGTGCTGGGTGAACTGGCTGGTGATCTGTAAAAGACTGAAACTGGACCCACACCTTTCACCATTAACTAAGATAGACTCTCACTGGGTTGAAGACGTGGAACTATAAAAATACTAGAAGAAAGTGCAGAGAAAACACTTGAAGAAATAGGCCTGGATGAATGTTTTATGAGGAGGGCATAAAATATTGCCCCCTGGGCAATTGAAACAACACCAAAAATACATTACTGGGATCTGATCAAACTAAAAAGTTTCCACAGCCAAGAGCACCATAAGTAAATCAAGCAGACAGTCCTTGAATGGGAGAAGATATTTTCAGGTTATATCTCCAACCAAGCTTTAATAACCAGAATCCACAGAGAACTCAAACGTATTAGCAAGAAAAGAATAAATGATCCCATTTCAGTGTGGGCAAGACAGGTGCACGGCCTACAGACACATGAAAAAATGCTCATCATCCTTAACCATCAGAGAAATGCAAATAAAAACCACTTTGAGATATCATCTAACTCCACTAAGATTAGCCCACATCACAAAATCCCAAAACCAGAGATGTTGGCGTGGATGTGGAGAAAAGGGAACACTTCTGCACTGCTGTTGGTAATGCAAACTAATATGTTCTTTTTGGAAAGATGTTTGGAGATCACTTAGGGATCTAAAAATGGACCTGCCATTCAATCCTACAATGTCTCTACTAGGCATATATCCGGAAGACCAAAAATCACTTTATATCAAAGATATTTACACCAGAATGTTTATTGCAGCCCAATTCATAATTGCTAAGTCATGGAAGAAGCCCAAGTGCCCATCAACCCAGGAATGGATTAATAAATTGTGGTATATGTACACTATGAAATATTATGCAGCCTTTAAAAAAGATGGAGACTTTACCTCTTTCATGTTTTACATGGATGGAGCTGGAACATATTCTTCTTAGCAAAGTATCTCAAGAATGAAAGAAAAAGTATCCAATATACTCAGCCCTACTATGAAACCAATTTATAGCTTTCTTATGAAAGCTATAACCCAATTATAACCCAAGAAGAAGGGGAGGGGGAGGGGGGAAGATTGGTGGAGAGAAGGTAATTGGTGGGACCACACCTATGGTGCATTTTACAAGGGTACATGTTAAATATACTAAGTGTAGAATATAAATGTCTTAACACAATAACTAAGAAAATGCTGTGAAGGCTATGTTAACCAGTTTGATGAAAATATTTCAAATTGTATATAAAACCAGCACATTTTACTCTATGCTTGCATTAATGTACACAGCTATGATTTAATAAAAAAGAATTTAAGACAAAAATATAAAATACCTGAGCTGCTGATGTCACAAACATTGTGGATTTAAATTCTTGGCTATTTGACCCTCGCAGATTCTTACTCCCTGGGAGAGGTGGACATTTTTTCCCAAGGTAGGTGGTATTATTCAAATGGAAACTAAAAGGTAAACCACTATAAACTGGACCCTCATGGATTCTTGTCAATAATTGTTTCCCACTTTGGAAAACCTTGTAGTGCTTTTTATAAAGTATGACAGATGATAACAAAGAGAATTATTTTCTAATCCACTTAATGGCTACTTGACTGTGAGCATATCATTTTTCTTCCCAGTTCTCAGTTTCTTCAATGGTGATAAGAGGAATGTTAAATTAGAAAATCACCAAAACATTTTTTTCTCTTAAAAATTCTAGAAATCTATAATTCTAAACATTTCTATTCACTTTTCTCTCTACCTAGATTTTTAGGAGGGGGCTTTAAATTTAATTTATTTTCACTTAGACACTGATCATGACAGCAACAAATTTTTCTTGAGTAAAGTTTAAATGATTGGGGAGATAATTTAGTATAAATAGATATGGTTTTCTTGTAACATTCTTAACGAAATAGCAATGTAACTATTGTATGCTTCTTTCTTTTCTCAAAGGACCAATTCAGGTGTTTCGAATCTCTTTTAAAATGAACTTGTTTTTTTAGAAGTTTTAGGTTTATGAAAAAATTGCATGGTAAGGACAGGGGTAAAGACTTCTTTACCCCTCCTCCCCAGTTTCCCTTATTATTAACATCTTACATGTGTCAACGATAATGTAGCATTGATCTAATATGTTATTGTTACCTGAAGACCATGATTCAAAAAGTTTCTATTCAGTTTGCTCTCGACCTAAACTTTTTGAGTGCTTATGATGTGACACTTTTCTAAGTGTTTTAAAATGTTTTCCGTGTATTAAATCATTAAATCCTCACAAAATTCTTAATCAGGTAAGTTGTGTTATGATACCATTTTATAAATGATCTGTAGCATAGAGAACTTAAGTGTCACACCTGAAGTTACAAAGCTAATTCACAGTGAAGAAGGAATTTTGATTGAGATAGGTGTATTTGATTATTATACTAACTGACTATACTCCTTCAAAGTGTTTTGTGAATGCTAGTTCTTCAAAATTATTATTAAAGAAATAGACCTTAGAGTCCATTAGCTATGACTGTTTCAAGTTCAAATGACAAAATATTAGTCCAAATCTACTTAAAGAAGAGTAAAATGTATTGCCTCAAGAAGCTAAATGTTGTGAGGAGCTGATTGGATTTATAAATATTGACTCAGATTACATGTTCTGATTTAATTTTCCTGCCTTTATTTTTGGTGACTCCCTGAACTCCAACCAGTAGCAAGACGGACACTGCAAATGTGGTAGTCCTCACATCATCTCAGACCTACCCACAACAGAGCGACAGATTCTTTCGTAAGTCCCAATAAAAATATATCGATATGTTGTCTCTGTTTGGTTTACATGTCCATCTCCAAATTAATCACTATGGCTAGGAAAAGATCATGAGTAGACTGGCATGAAGCCTGTAGCTCCTGCTCCATGCTGAGGTTTCTTGTAGAATGTCCCTCACCAAAATCACATGAATAAAGAGTGAGAGTGATGTCCCTGATAGATATTAGGCTGTGTTTAGCAAAATTGGTTAATGGATGTCCATAGATGCCCACTACAGGTAATTAAGCTTATTTTACAAATAAGTCCAAATTCATTTTTGTCTCAGAAGTTACCAATGTATATGAGGACATTAAAATCCTTCAATCAATTCTACAAGGAAGAGATCATTTCAACTCATTATTTCCCAAATTTATTTGCCCATGGAACAAATCATTAAAAAAAAAATCATTTATTAACCACTCTTTGAACTAGCATTCTTCAGAATATATTTTGGGGAATGCCACTGAAGACCCTGATTCTGACTGTAAGAAACTAATTTAATATATGAGACACACCGAGTAACTCTCTTGTCTCATGTTCTCTACCTCATTGACTTATTCTAACTCATATGAATCTGGCTTGTATTAATCGGGGTTGAAAATAAAACTCCTCTAACACATGTTTTTAACCATTATAACTTATTAAATCTTTCCAGGCTGTGCCTATATGATTATTAAAATATCTGATGGAAAGCAGAATCACGTGTGATTACCTGTTTCATTTATAAGGGGGTTGTATCTATTAGCTTTTGCAAAATTTAACATCACTTAGTGGTTTAAAACCACAAATATTCATTATTTGTTATGATTTTGTGGGTTGGCTAGGCAGTTCTTCTAGTTTGTAAAATCAGCTTGCACTAGATGGTCACAAATGGCTTCATCCTCTCATTGACTAGTTGGTGAACTGATTGGTCTGCAGTCTTATCTCAGCTACGTGTGGTTTCCCTTGCCCAGGCAGGGAAGCTGGGGCTTCTTACTATGGTTATTTCCTGTTTCAAAATAGCAATAAATGAGGGCCAAGACCAAAGTACAAACATTTTCAAAACTTCTGGTTTCATCATCTTTGTTTAACATCCAAGTTGCTAAAGAAAATGAAATGTCCAAACTCACCTTTTGAGGGAAGAAACTTCAATGGCACATTGCGAAGGCACATGAAGAATAGTCATACAGAAATGAGAAGAACGGATGACCATCTTTATAACCTACCCCAGAGCTATTAAAATTCTGCTTTCCCAACTCTGAGCTTTAGTTTATTAAGCAAATGATTTAGCTACGTAAATGAACTGCAATGATCAAGCTGTATGTTAAGGTGATGTATGCATGGAAAATGAAGAAATGCATCTTTGATTTCTCTGAACATTTAGGTAATGCTTAAATGATAAGACCTGTCCTTCAAGACCTCAGAGAGTAGGAAAAATGGTAGATGTTTGGTGTTAATATTCCTTGTAACAGATTCTGAGATTCAAAGTTGTGTGCAGAAGTTTCATGGATGACTACCTGCAGGAAACCCCACAAGGAGGTGAGGAAAGCAAGAATGATGGAGGGGAACATTGAAATGCAAAGAGGTTACAAATTAAACCTTGTTCCTTCTTCAGGGATCTCAGAGTGGAAATGACTTTCAGAATTGTCCAGAAATAAGGTAAAAGGCTGGTGGTTGATGCCATACACCCTCAACACCCACCTGGTCACATAGTCATTGGGTCAAACAGTTCCTGGGAAGAAGTCAAGTTTGAGCATCAACTGTGAGTAATTTCTTAGCAAAGACTCAAACAGCCTCCAACAGCCCATATTCCATGCAACTGAAGAAAGAGACCCTCAGTCCTAAGAACCAGATCTGAATTCAGCATCAAGTGGAAGACTTTAAGAAGAATGATTTCTGATCACTATAAGATAAATAGTTTTTTTTTTTTTTTTGCAGTTTTTGGCCGGGGCTGGGTTTGAACCCGCCACCTCTGGTATATGGGGCCAGCGCCCTACTTCTTTGAACCACAGGTGCCACCCAGAGAAATAGTTTTTAATGTCAGAGAAAGGTGTTGAGTTCCCATCTTTGAAAGAATTTATTAGATAAATACTTTGTGACTACTTTGTAGAACTGTATCATGGGGATTTTGACTAGTTTATCTTAAGCACACTCTTCAAAATCTGAGATTTTATAAATTTATTGTTTTCTACAAAGTTAGTTTTAGAAAATTGTCAGAATCATTGATTTTATAAAAAAGGAACTGTAGTAGATTGGTCGGAATATATATAAAGCTTCTTTTTAAAAAATGTTTTAAAAGAACACACATGATCAGGACTGATGAACTTAAAGTATAGTATCTCATCTGTATAGTTTTATTCAACTGAATTTAAAGAAGGCTATATATAGTTAAACTAAGGTCATTGCAATGTTGGGTACATTTCATTGATATATACATAAGGGCTCTTCCTCAAAAATAGTCAAGTGTGAGATTGAGGAAATATGACTTGAAGTCATCATTGCTGGCAAGTATGCCTCAGGACAAAATGAAAATAATTATCTCCAGGATCCTCAAAGTAAATGCATGAAAACCATGCACTCTCAAATATTGAACATATAAGGTTGACAACCCTGTATGGAATTATGTGTTTGTAATCAAGCTACATGTAAAATTATTAGGGGAAATTTCTGTTTTAAAAAAACACTAAATTTTTGTAATACTTTAGTGAGTTAAAATCCTTGTGTGTCATAAAGTTTTATGGAATCTTCTGCTTTTAAATATTGCCATATTATCTACATAAAAGTTAAAAATGCTTTAACCATCCCAACATCTCACTGGAGACCATATCTTCTAATGTATCTCTCAATGCAGAACTGGTTCAAAATGACTTGTCAAATGAACTATGTATCTGGTTCTGGATTTGAAATATAAATGTCACTAATTTCCAAATTAAAATGCAAATGAAGACATTAGCTCCTTCTATTTAAAAGGATCTGTTCTGACCCAATAACTGTGTGAGTGGGTGTGTGTGTTGAAGGTGTGTGGCATAAACTTCTATAACTCATGCCATTGTATGCAGGCCATATCTTCATTGCAATGCTTAGGTTATAATACTTACATTCAATTTTATATTTGGAATACTTAAGTTAATTTTTTTCAGTACTGCAGAAGTCTTGTGAATGAACTCTTTTTGGTTTCTGTCTTTAAGTCAGTGAAATGGAAGTGTAATAAATATCATGTGTTATTATTTCCCTATCCACTGATCACTGAATGCTATTAAGAATTTCCCATTAGTTCTTTGTACATAGAACCAACAGTCTTAAAATATATTGTACCTTGACTACTACAATAAATCCAAGCTAAAGATTCATAATAAGCCACAAAACACCACTGAACTTCAGAAACTTCTTAATGTTTACTTTAAAATTTGTTTAATTATTAATGATAAACGTTTCTACTACATAGAACCCTGATATCAGAGGAAATGTCCCAAAATTAATCTTATGGAAAGATGGAAAAAATGTATTTGCATAACCTACACATTTCTAAGAATCACTAAAAGTGTCAGGCTTATTCTAATATAAAATTTAAATATAGCAAAGAAAACTATTAATTGTTTATATAACTTTAAAATGTTTGTTAGCAAACCTATTTCATTATGGTTATGGCATGAAATTGAGAAATTCTAAATTCTTAAGACCAAAACATGTGACAGAAACTTTTAATAAAAGTAAAAGTCATCAGGCTTATTGAGTAGATTTGATATTATTTGTTAAATAAGTTTTTAAAGAAGAAATAAAAATCAGTGTATAATATCGTCAATTTTATGACTAAATGCTCAAAAAGTAAAGTAAAATATCACTTTATCCATGAAGGGTTGCAGTGTACTGACATAAAACACTGGATTCCACATTTTCCCTAAGGGCCCACTTCCTATCAGGTTCTGCTGAATCTCATCTGGGGTCACCTAAGCCATAACCACATCGCTCTGGATGCCACTTTATATTGTTATGGGTAAAGGTGCTTACCTAATGCTAGATGGAGACCATCTACTTTACATCTCTATTCACCAGAGGTCAGTGAGCACCTACCTGGCTGTTAGAACAGAATGAATGGTAACTATAGTGTGCTGATTCTGCAAACAATGAACCATTTTTCTTCCTTAAATAGCAAAGATTATGTTCCCCTAGAAATTACACAGGTCAGTGACCTAACATGCCAAATGAAGGAAAGAATCACAGCAAAAACTGTTGGATTTGTGCTTTCCTCTTTAAGCAGCTAAATGGTGAATAATGTGCTTGAGTTCCATGATGTATTTTTTGTTTATTACTCTTTATCCAGAAATTGATTTATTTATTATTCTTAACTATTTGTACCACCTAGTCCATTGCAAATTACACTATTATCAATTTAGCAAAGTAAAATTTTTTTGAAAATTCTTATTACTTTGGGAACATGAACACAATTGTACATTTTGTTAGAATAAGCAGAACCCCAATAAAACCTAGTTCTTAAGTTGAGAAGTTGCATTCCTTATCAGAAAGCTTCTATTAAATGCATAAGTGTATTTCTTCCTATGTTGTTTTTCAAGTAGATAACTACAATACCTAGACTGGGTCATCATTGATCTGTGTTTACAAATAGACGTTACTTTGGGGCAATGTCTATTTGTTACATGGATTTGATCAATTTGTAGCTAAAGCAGTAATTTTGAACAATACTACTGCTAAGTACTTAGTCATCAATACAGGGTTGAATAGTTCATCTGAAAGTTTTGTCTTAATGACTGAAATGTCTTTTTGACCAATTCAATTTGACCATTTATAAGGTAATCAATTGTTTTAGTATTGATCAGTAAATGACATATCCTGGAAATCACATAAACCTAGTCCCAGGCTGTTAAGAATATAACTCAAATGTACTTTTAGTTGTCTATGCCTCTGAGTCACAATGTACCAGAGCATGAATTAAAAAAAAAAGCTGTAGTCCCTTAGTTTGACCGTCAAGGTTGAAAGTACTATTGAAAGTGGGGGGTTTTTTGTTGTTGTTTATTTGTTTTTTTAAATATTTAAGTGGTTACAAAATAATTCAAATTGAAACCACAGAGGTAGAAACTAATATTGGCATGGAAATTCAAAATCAATTCTAAAACTTTTAAATTGCTATGTGTGTATCTACTTTTAATTTGCAGAAGTTTAGGTGTTCAATTTAAATCATGTGTTTACCTAGTTTATTAAATGCATTTGAATGCAATTGGTCAAGAAACAAAGATAAATTTTATACTTCCATGTAATTAATTAACACAATTTTATTTATATTAGCAAGAAACTATTACATAACAACTATGTTTAATATGTTAGAGATTACAAAAAGCATAAGGGCAATAAAAGCCCATTAGAGTATTTTTTAAATAAAAAATAGACTTCTTTCCTTAAGAATATTCTTCTGTCCTCCTACAATAGTCAACTAAACCTCTATCCAACAATGAAAAAAAAAGAAAATGCTTTCTCCCTGCTATCATCGGGGAAGTAAAGAGCTCTAGCTATACACTAAAATATTTTTACAGTTTCAAAGTTTATTTCTGGGAAGGAGGTAAGGTTATAAGAGGTCTTTATGAATTGCCTCTATATTTTTGCATTTTTGTATTTTTTGTTGTAGTGAACATGTGTTAATATGCAGAGAAAGGCACTACTGAAGTGTAAATAAGAATGAGATAGTGATACATTTGAAAAAAATTTGCATCTTTGTAACAATAACTTGCATCCATTTTTCAAAATTGCTTAATGTTATTCGTTGCTATTTCCCTGGGAAATTGATAAAGTAATATCACTACTCTCATCTAATTTGTCTGAACCCAGGCATATTAATGATTTACTCAAAATAGCACTTTGAATTGAAAGACTTAGGTTAGAACTAAATCATGCTTCTCAAACACTGATATAAGAATTACAGTAACTCTTCTTTTACTGAGTTTTATTTCTTGAGAGATGTAATCTCTGTTCTAATATAGTTTTTTTTTTTTTCCTTTTCTATTTTGGTGATTTGTAGAAATTTAAGTTTCCACATAACAAACAAACAAACAAAATAAACAAATTGAAAGGTTTGTGAAAGTTAAATTTTAGAGACACCCTATTTACTCAGTTGATTCATGGTAAGATATATTTTAATATTTATACTTTTCTCACATGGTTGCAATATTAGGACAATTAATACACATAAAAATATTGTTGAGTACTTTTGAGATGAGAATTACTGAGACATGAGCATTTTTTCCAATGTGTAAGAGAAACTTTCCAATCTATTTGGAAGGATGAATAATAGATACAGTAATCAATACCTTTGAAAATAATTTGTTATTTTTATTCTATGTACATTAAACAAGAATGGTAGAACCTCATAATTGCTTTATCCTGTGTGTTATCAGCAATAACACTCTGATTCCACCCTAACTGGTGAGTCTTCACAGTCTCATTTTAGTATGCAGACTTTAGTGGTTTTTAAATTTATTGCCTTCAAGACTTAAAATCCTGTGAGAAAAA
The DNA here is from genome assembly GCA_963574355.1 of Loris lydekkerianus. Taxonomy (NCBI): domain Eukaryota; kingdom Metazoa; phylum Chordata; class Mammalia; order Primates; family Lorisidae; genus Loris; species Loris lydekkerianus. The sequence continues at coordinate 18,032 of CAUYPK010138954.1, forward strand.
TACTTACGATAATGTACCTTTTACTCTTAAGCTGAGATCACAATTTTTAGTAGCTGCTATACTACTCAGCCTTATTGATACAACCATACAATTTGTGATCAATAACACAAATGTTTTTTCAGAAGGAACCACATCAGTCTAACCACAGTACTGCATCTTGGGTTTGACTGGGAAGAGAAGAGAATTAAAAAAAAAAAAAAAAAAAAATCCTTCATTAGTATCTATTGCATGGGCAATGGTTTTTATTCATTATATTTATTAAATCTTAATTTAAAACTATGCGGTAGGTTTTAAAATCCTCATTTTTCAAATGAGGAAACTGATGCTCAGAGAGGCTAATTACCTTTTCTTGAATCTTGCTTATAAACGGGGAGGGGGGGAGGGTTGGGCTTGGCACCCGAAGCTCAGTGGTTAGGACACTGGCCACGTACACTGAGGCAGGTGGGTATGAACCTGGCCTAGGCTTGCCAACCAACAAAGACAACTGCAACAACAACAACAACAACAACAAAAAAATAGCTGGGTGTTGTGGCAGGTACCTGTAGTCCCAGCTACTTTGGAGGCTGAGGCAAGGAGTCACTTAAGTCCAAGAGTTTCAGGTTGCTGTGAGCTGAGATGCCATGACACTTCACTGAGGGCAATAAAGTGAGACTCTATTGTCTTAAATACATAAATGTATAAGTAAACAAACAGGGGGGTTGGGATATGCAACCAATTCATTTGTCTTTGATGCTGTTGACATTTTTAATATATCAACATTTCTGAGCATGGGGAATACCCCCTACTTGCACCAGAATTTCTAGGGAAGCTCTAAATGACAAATTCCAATGCATCACCCTAAACTGACTAAACAAGTTTCTGAATGTGAGTCTCAGGAAATTGTGGTTGAAAAAATCACCCCTGACGTTTACACATCATGGACATGTGTGATTACCTCTCTGTCCTGGTGCCCACCCCTCCTTGGGCCCTAATATGAATATATCTGTCTGTGTATGATCAGAGGATCAAATATTCCTGATATGTTTTCACTTATTTTGAACAGCTTCTTCTTTTTTTATTTTTAATGATGGAGATCAAGAATTTTCTGATAAAGGCTTGGCACCTGTGGCTCAAGCGATTAAGGCACCAGCCACATACACCTGAGCTGGCAGGTTTGAATCCAGCCTGGGCAGCCAAACAAAAATGACGGCTGCAACCAAAAGAATAGCCGGGCGTTGTGCCGGGCGCCTGCAGTCCCTGCTACTTGGGAGGTGGAGGCAGGAGAATCGCTTGAGCCCAGGAGTTGGAGGTTGTTGTGAGCTGTGATGCCACAGCCCTCTACCCAGGGCGACAGCTTGAGCCTCAGTCTCAAAAAAAAAAAAAAAAAAAAAAGAATTTTCTGATATGGACAACATGGCCGTTTCAGCAACGATTCAATGAAGATAAAAATAGCTGACCAAGCCAATTGCTGGCATTAAGCTAGGAGAGGTATTCAACATGTTGGATGAGAGTCAGTTACAAAATTAAAATCATCTTGACAGGACAGAAGAATGAGCCAATGTTCAAATGTAGACATTAAAAATTTTATAGTCTATAATGAGGGTCTAAAAGATGACCGCAAGTGACAGAAAGAGGACAGAGGCTTAGCCCAAGGCCATGTGGAAGAGATGGAGTTTTAAAAGATCTATCGTGTGGTGTGTTCTTACCATTCCTCCTCTCAGGAATATAGAAACAAAACATTCAGAAATTCAAACAAAATAAATAAAATGCAGTGTGATCTCAGGCTTTGACAGAGCTAACCGGTAAGAGAGGGAATCATTTCTTTTTTCTTTTTTCTTTTTTTTTCTTTTGTGCTAGTTGTACAGCATCTAGAGTTTGGTAGATGGTTCTAACACCACAGTTGATTAATGACATTGACAAATTGCATTGTATAGTAATAAGATTACTCCAATGATGAGGAATGTGATCTTATGTCATTTGAAGAATGGAATGAAGACCAGGGGAGTGTTTAACATGAAGAAGTCAGGAGATGTGAGATAGCGCTCTTTTTAAATTTGGCAAACTGCCCTATATTAAAGGGATAGACCTGTTCTACGTGACTACAGAGTCTAAACTAAGAACAAGTAGTAGAAGCTTTAAAAATCTCAGAACAACATAAGAAAGGACTGTCTTTTAGTAATTAGAGAAATAATGAAACTCCGGAAACAGAAATACCAGTACGATCCACCTGTTCCAAGGACTGTTTAGTGTGAATCACAGTGTCTGATCCCGTTTGCTCTGTCACGACTCCAATCTTGTCTGCCTTGTTTGTCATTTTAGTCCCAGCATATAGAACATAGCTGCTATCTCTTAACAAATATTTTTCAGTGAATGAGCGCACAGGACCACATAATTTTGAATTGTTAAACATCTAGTCATTTTATGAGGAAGAATAACATTCTCTTTTCTGCCAACCTTGTTCCCTGTGCTCTACGGTCGCCTCCCATCTATTTCTACCCAATTAGAGAAAAATCTACTTCTGTTACGGCTAATTGTGATCGATAAATGAGAATTCTTTTTTTCAATAGTAATATGTCACTTAGAAATCTTGAGTTGGGATGATTTTGGCAAATCACTTTTTTTTTTTCTTTTTTTTTATTATAGATAAAAATATGCACCATAGATGTGGCCCAACCCATCACCCTCCCTCCACCCAAACCTCCCCCCTCCCTTCCCCTTCCTTGGTCCTCTCCTCATAGTCTTGTGGTATAGTTATGTTATAGCCTTCATGTGAAAGCTATAGTTTACCTTCATAGTAGGGCTGAGTACATTGGGTACTTTTTCTTCCATTCCTGGGATACTTTGCTAAGGAGAATATGTTCCAGCTCCATCCATGTAAACATGAAAGAGGTAAAATTTC
>CAUYPK010138961.1:0-27968 GCA_963574355.1 Loris lydekkerianus
CAAATGTGGGAAATGCCACTGCATAATTTGTGGTAGTGGGGGACTGATGAAACCAATTTATAAACATCCACACTTCCATATGAATGCTATAACTCAACTATAGCTCAAGATGAAGGGGAAAGAGGAAGGAGAAGGGAGGGGAGGGGGGAGGATGGGTGGACTGGAGGGTAATTGGTGGGACACACCTATGGTGCATTTTACAAGGGTACATGAATATAAATGTCTTAACACAATAACTAAGAAAATGCGGTGAAGGCTATGTTAACCAGTTTCATGAAAGTATTTTCAAATTGTATATAAAACCAGCACATTGTACCTCATAATTGCATTAACATACACAGCTATGATTTAATAAAAAAAAAAAAAAAAAGAAAGTCCAAAAGCATGATGGCAGCTTCTGGTCGTGGCTTTCATACTGCATCATAACATGATGGAAAAGCACAAAGGCAAGAAAGCACTTGCAAAAGAAGACCACAAGAGTGAGCCAAACCCACTCTCGTCAGAACTAACTCTCACTAATCAATTCATAAGGCCACTCATGACCCAGGCACCTCTTAAAGTCCTTACCTCTTAATACTGTTACATTAGCAATTGAGTTTACACACATGGACTTGTGGGAGACAGACATGTTTAAACCATAGCAGGGGTTATGAGCTCAAAACTGAATTTTGCAAGTCTTGAGAGAGAATGATGCTGTGTATGGAAAATGGAAGAAGGTGTTACCTAAGTTTATCATAATAGCAGCCCAACATGTGCTACAATCTCACATTCTTCTTTGTTTTATAATTATACTACCAGAGCAGAGACCCTTGGTAAGAGCTGATATTATGGTACTGCTATGGAGGATTTCAAGTAGATCACTTACTAATCTTAGAAGTCTCCATCTCCACCAGTTTACTCTAACCTTGTTGACCAGTCCTCTACTTTAGTTATAGGTTATCAAAACTGTGTCTTTTATTTCAGAAATTTCCTTCTTTCTTGATCCTGAGAGGCTAATGCATGTTATCAGATTTATTGAGGTTTGGGGGCTTTTTTCTTTTTGAGTGTAGCCTTTTTTTTTTGAGATAGAGTCTCACTTTGTTGCCCTCTGTAGAGTGCTGAGATGTCACAGCTCACAGCAACCTCAAATTCTTGGGCTTAAGTGATTCTCTTGCCTCAGCCTCCCAAGTAGCTGGGACTACGGGTACCTGCCACAATGCCGGCCTATTTTTTTTTTTGTTGTTGTTGTTGCGGTTGTCATTGTTGTTTAGCTGGGTTCAAACACACCAGTCTCAGTGCATATGGCCAATGCCGTAATCACTGTGCTACCGGGGCCAAGCCATAGTGTAGCCTTTTATATATCCCCAAGATCATCTGATTATAGGAAATTAGATACATACATGTTAAATCTTGTGCATGTTTGGGCTTTTTTTTTTTTTTTTTTGAGACAGAGTCACACTGTGTTGCCCTCGGTAGAATGCTGTAGCGTCACAGCTCACAGCAACCTGAAACTCTTGGGCTTAAGTAATTCTCTTGCCTCAGCCTCCCAAGTAGCTAGGACTACAGGGACCCACCACAGTGCCCAGCTATTTTGGTGTTGTAGTTGTCATTGTTGTTTGGCAGGTTCGAACCAGTCCAGGTTCGAACCCACCCACCTTCGGTGTATGTGGCCGGTGCCCTACCCGCTGAGTTATGGGGGCCGCCTGGGCTTTCTTTTTTTCTTCCTGTCTAACTGAAACATTATACTCTTATGACCAATATATCCTCATTTCCCCCACTTCTCAGTCTCTGGCAACCACAATTCTGCTGTCAATTTTTTTTTTTATTGTTGAGGATTCATTGAGGGTACAAGAAACCAGGTTGCACTGATTGCATTTGTTAGGTACAGTCCCTCTTACAATTGTGTCTTGCCCCCAAAAAGTGTGTCACACACCAAGACCCCACACCCCCTCCCTCTTTCCCTCTCACTGCTTTTCCTTTCCTCCACCCCTCTCTCCTTTCTCTCTCTGCTCTCCCCTTCCCCCAACTCCACCGCATCATTAATTGTCATTAATTGTCCTCATATCAAAATTGAGTACATAGGATTCATGCTTCTCCATTCTTGTGATGCTTTACTAAGAAGAATGTTTCATTTCCATCCAGGTTAGTGAAAAGACTGTAAAGTCTCCATTTTTTTTAATGGCGGAATAGTATTCCATGGTGTACATATACCACAGCTTGTTAATCCGTTCCTGAGTTGGTGGGCATTTAGGCTTTTTTCACATTTTGGCAATTGTAAATAGAGCTACAATAAACAGTATAGTGCAAGTCAATTTTTTTTTTTTTTTAGCTTCTGCCTATAAGTAAGAACAGGCAGTATTTGTCTTTTTGTTTCTGGCTTATTTCACATGGCATAATGTCCTCCAGGTTCATCCATGTTGTTGCGAATGACAGTTTCCCTCTTTTTGAGGTTGAATAATAGTCACTTTTGTATATACACCACATTTTCCTAAGTTGATTCCATATTTTGGCTATTGTGAATAATGAATCCATAAGCATGAGAGTGCAGATATCTCTGTGACAAACTGATTTCAAATCCCAAAAGTAGAATTGCTGAATCATATGGTAATTCTATTTTTAGTTTTTTTAGCAATTGCCATACTTTTTTCACTGTAGCTATATTAATTTATATTTCCATCAACTGTGTAATAGAGTTCTTTTTTCTCCACATCCTTGACAATGTTTATCTTTCACTTTCATAATTGCCATTCTGACAGGCGTAAGGTAGCTTGCTGATGTTTTTAAAGAGCTGCTTAGTGAGAAGATGGTAGCTAATCTATCCTCATGTAATTCTGGGAATTACATATTATAGTATCTGTCCTCATTATCTGAGTGTGTTCTCTATTGGTCAGTGGGGAGAAAAAAACCCAAATTGATGGTTCTTCTGCTACCTGATAGATGTGCTTCGTTTACAAAAGAGTACTGGACATAGTTGAAAGGGGAAGAAATTGATATTCCTTATTTCCTCATTCAGTTTTCTTACTGCTGAAGGTAATAAGTATGTTACCTTAGATTCCTATCTTACTGTTTCTTGCAGCCCATTACCTTAGCCATTAGTTCTGTCACCTTGTCCTCCTCAGAGTAGCACTTTGAAGTTGTAAGTAGGTAGAAACTTGAGCCTTCTGTAGTAGGACTAATCAGAGTTGTCTCATAAGACAAGGCAGGAGCCAAAGGAAACATAAATCCAATCTGAAGAAAAAGTTAAAAATCACAGTGAAGGGGCAGCGCCTATGGCTCAGTGAGTAGGGCGCAGTCCCATATACTGAGGGTGACAGGTTCGAACCTGGCCCCAGCTAAACTGCAACAAAAAATAGCCGGGTGCTGTGACGGGCGCCTGTAGGTCCAGCTACTCCAGAGGCTGAGGCAAGAGAATCACTTAAGCCCAAGAGCTGGAGGTTGCTGTGAGCTGTGACACCAAGGCACTCTACTGAGGGTGACAAAGTGAGACTCAGTCTCTTAAAAAAAAAAAATCACAGTGAAGAAGAGGCAAGGAGACAAGTAAAAGGCAAAATAAAAAATAGCATACCCACTTGAGAGTGCTCAGTGTGCTAGAGTGAAACCTGAGAGTTACTAAGAATAACTTCACAGATACAGGCAGTCAGGTCTGGGGTATGAGAGAGAGAACAGACTCCTGACTCAGATGCCATACCCCCTGCCCTGGTTACTGAGCAAGATTGTCTAGTTTGCTTTATTCTCTGAATAGTTTAGATTTGGGGGCTCTTGGATGTCACAGAGGATTCTAGCAGCCGTTGGAAAGGATATTATTATAGATTGAATTATACCTTGGAGTTTCCCAGCTTATGGAAGAGTGGGAATGGACCTAATCCATTTCCCATAAGTAAGTAATTTTTTTTTTTAAAGTTTGGTTTTCAGCTGTGTTTGTTAACTGGCAAGATTTTTTATTTAAGGGCAAAGGACAGAATATAAGTTAAAAGTGAAGCCATTGTTGCCTTTTGTTGGTTTACCGTGTGAATGGCATTTGTGATCCTGGAACACATCTCCTAGTTACTTTCTGCCTGATACTTGTGATGATATTGCTCTCTCTGCTTGGTCTTAAGATTGGCAGAGACTGTCTGGCAGAGCAGTCAAACTCAAGTAAGCTTCCTGCTTCAATTTTGATTTATGGAAGACTGTTCTCTCCACAGACTTTTGCAGCTCAAGTGGCAGCCCTTCTTTCCAGCCCATCAAAAGCCATGTAACCATTCCAACAGCCCATGTGATGCCTTCTACTTTAGGGACCTCTCCTGCCAAGCCAAATTCTACATCTGCTGGACTTCCTTCCTCCAAACTCCCTTTGTCAGGGGTGGCTGAAAGTGTGGGGATGACAAGAAATGGAGACCTCGGTGCAATGAAACGTTCTCCAGGCCTATCTAGAGATTTCATGTATCTTTGTGGTGCTACTGGAGAAAATGGAATTGAGCAGTCCTGGTTTCCAGCAGTGGGCCATGAAAGAGAGGAAGAAGTGAGGAAGTTTGATATTCCTAACATAGAACCTACTCTCAATCAGTCGGCAATGATGGAGACACTTTATTCCGATCCTCACTACCGAATCCATTTCCAGAACCCGAGAACTGACACAAGCAAGGAGTTGTACAAAGTGTTGCCTGAGGCCAAGAAGGCACCAGGCAGTGGGGCAGTATTTGAGCGGAATAGACCTCACCCTAGTAGCAGTGGGGTGCTCCCTTTGGGACTCCAGCCTGCTCCTGGGCTCTCCAAACCTTTACCCTCTCAGGGATGGCAGCCGATTCCTGACACTTGGCATCCCCGCGAACAATCTTGTGAACTCAGCACTTGTCGGCAGCAGCTGGAATTGATCCGTTTACAGATGGAGCAAATGCAGGTGATGCCCTTCTTTCCTTGAATGTAGTAGGTTCTGTGTGCTTCTTAGAACTTTATAGCTCCTATCTAATAAATTTTGACTTTAAAGAAAAAGTCACTAGCATTATAAGAAAGAAGAAAGATATCTGTAAATAGGAAATAAGGCTTGTGTGAGCTGTTGAATTGACTGTGTTCTGATCAAACACGAGATAGGTTCTCCAAAGTAGGTTACAAGGGAAAACTGGAAATGTAGACTATATTCCTGTCATTAGGTTAAGTACTTTCACATGTGGAATCTTTTTTTTTTTGCAGTTTTGGGCCAGGCTGGGGCCGGGTCTGAACCCACCACCTCCGGTATATGGGGCCAGTGCCCTACTCCTTTGAGTCACAGGTGCTGCCTGGAATCTTTTTTTTTTTTTTTTTTTTTTTTTTGAGACAGAACCTCAAGCTGTTGCCCTGGGGCATCACAGCTCACAGCAACCTCAAACTCCTGGGCTCAAGCGATTCTCTTGCCTCAGCCTCCCAAGTAGTTGGGAGCACCTGCCACAACACCTGGTTATTTTTTATTGTTGTTGTAGTTGTCATTGTTGTTTTAGCTGACCCGGGCCAGATTCAAACTTGCCAGCCTTGGTGTATGTGGCCGGCACCCTACCCACTGAGCTATGGCTGCTGCCCCACCTATGGAATCTTATTTAATCCTCATAGCACACTGATGAGGCAAATGTAGAAACTTACTAGGATCTAAAGAAATCTAAGTTCACAAAGCTGATAAATGGCAGAGCTAGGATTTATTATTTATTTATTTATTTATTTTGAGATAAGAATTTTAACTTGTCACGCTCGGTAGAGTGCCATGGCATCTTAGCTCACAACAACCTCTAACTCTTGGGTTCAAGTGATCCTCTTTGCCTCAGCCACCCATGTAACTGGGACTACAGGTACCTGCCACAACATCTGGCTATTTTTAGAGACAGGGTCTTGCTCTGGCTCAGGCTGGTCTCGAACTCCTGAGCTCAGGCAATCCATCCTTCACAGCCTCCCAGAGTGCTAGGGTAACACACATGAGCCACTACACCTAGCCCCTATCTTTGAATACCTGTTTTTCCACTATGCCACTTTTGTATTTTTCTTTTAAAAAAGTCCTTGTGGGCCATGCACAGTGGTTCACACCTTATAATCCTAGCAACTCTGGGAGCCAAGGTGGGTAGATTGCTTGAGCTCGGGAGTTTAAGATCAGCCTGAGCAAGAGCCAGACCCTGTCTCTACTAAAAATAGAAAAATTCCCTGGCTTTAGTCTCAGGCACCTATAGTTCCAGCTACTCAGGAGGCTGAGGCAGAAGGATCATTTGAGCTCAGGAGTTTGAGTTGCTATGAGCTGTGATGCCGTGGCACTCTACCCAGGGCGACAGAATGAGACTGTCTCAAAAAAATAAAAGGGGGGGGGCGGCGCCTGTAGCTCAGTGAGTAGGGCTCCAGCCCCATATACCAAGGGTGGCAGGTTCAAACCCAGCCCCGTCCAAACGGCAACAACAAAAATATAGCCAGGCATTGTGGCAGGCATCTGTGGTCCTAGCTACTCTGGAGGCTGAGGCAAGAGAATCACCTAAACCCAAGAGCTGGAGGTTGCTGTGAGCTGTGACACCATGGCACTCTACCAAGGGTGACAAAGTGAGACTCTGTCTCTAAAAAAAAAAAAAAAAAAAACTACCCTGTTGTCTTAGCTACTGGGGAGGCTGAGGTAATAGGATTGCTTGAGCCTAAGAGTTTGAGGTTACTGTGAGCTATGATGTTCCAGCATTCTACCTAGGCAACAGAGTGAGACTCTATCTCAAAAACATAAAATAAAATAAAAATAAATTTAAAAAAGGAGAGTCCTTGTGCTATTGAAGAGTGAGAAGGAAGGAGACATGTTCTCCTTCCTTGGTTGATGAGGACATCTTAGCTCCTGATTTACCTCTGTTGCTGGATAATAAAAGATAACTGACCTTTTCTTAGAAACTAGAGCCTTTCTGAGCAGGGAGTGTTCAGTTGGCAGAAATCTCCCTGCCAGGTTCTTTCCAGTCATGCATCAGAGCTAAAATTATTTCATAAACATTGGGCCTTATCAGGTTGAGCCAAGCTGGGCCTTGACCACAGATCCAGCTGAGTATTGCTCAAATGTTTTCAGATTATGTATGGGTCAAAATCAAGCCTCTCTGGACCCACTTGTCTTTCAGCTTCAGAATGGAGCCATCTGCCATCATCCTGCTGCTTTTGCTCCTTCACTGCCCATATTAGAACCAGCACAATGGATCAGCATCTTGAACAGTAATGAACACCTTCTGAAGGAAAAGGAACTTCTCATTGACAAGTAAGAGGGCAAAGGATGCCAAAGGACCATCTTCTACTCTCCCAGGCCCCACTGAGGGCACCTAATGAAGTCTTCCCAAGGACAGTACATCCCCCTCTTTTTAAGCCCATATCCTGCCTCATGGCAGAAATTGTTAAGCAGCCTGGTCCTGTGTCTGATCAGTAATAGGCCAGTTGTGTATCTGTGCAGGAGCTCTAGAGAGTGCCTAAAGGGGGTAGCTGATTCATTGCAGCCAATCTTACTTCATTTGCCCTCAGTCATCTTTCTCATTTTTGCTTACATAGTAGGGTTTGAACTCATTTCTTTAAGGAGAGTTGGGGCTCCTATTGTAAGGGGGTTAATGTTAGGACCCCAGATCTGATTCTACTGGCTTTTGCAGACAAAGGAAACACATCTCTCAGCTGGAGCAAAAAGTGCGAGAGAGTGAACTACAAGTCCACAGTGCACTTTTGGGCCGCCCTGCCCCCTTTGGGGATGTTTGCTTGCTACGGCTCCAGGTAAGTGCTTGCTGCCAGTTATTTTCCTACACTTGGCACAATTAGATAGATATCCAGAAGATACAAAAGAGATCAAGCGATATTGCTATTCTTGCCCTCATATTCATCCTAATTATGAAACACTTTTGCCATGGCCTTGTGGGAATAGAAAAGATTTTGAGGGTGGACAGGTGAAAGTCCAGATGCCTTAGTGTCAGGGCATACTTGAAAGAAAAGGAAGGCAGGACAAGGTGCATATTAAGGTCCTAGAGTTGGATCATATTTGGAGAAGTCTTAATCTGCCAGTCCTAGCCAAATGGAGGAAGAGAAAAAGATAATAGGGGATTTAGAGTCATTCTCATTTTTATTCCTCCATGCCTAGGTATAACCAAAGAAAACCATTTTCTCACTGAGACTGAGATCAATGACCATGGGGGTTGAAAACTTAAAAAGAAGCCTGCTTTATGAACAAGCTTCTGCAACTTGGGCTTGCTGGGTGGCTTGGGGTGGTTTTTCTTTGTTGTTGTTTGTTTAAGACAGAGTCTTACTCCATTGTCTGCCTAGAGTGCAGTTGTATGATCATAGCTCAACTATAGCCTCAAACTCCTAAGGTCAGGCAATACTTGTGCTTTAGCCTCCTGAGTAACTGGGACTACAGGCAAGCATGGCACCACACACGGCTAATTTTTCTGTTGTTTTTGCGTCTCACAATGTTGATCAGATTGGTTTTAAACTGGCCTCAAGCCATCCTCCCATCTGGGCCTCCCAGAGTGCTGGGATTACAGGCCTGAGCCACTGTGCCCGGCCTACAATTTGGGCTTTTTAGCATTGAAAATTTGACAGATTATAGTACTGGCTTTGCTACCTAGTAGGCCTGTTAAGGCAGTATTCTGACAGAATCAGAATATTAGAGTGGGAAGGGCCCTTATATAAAAACTAATTCAGTTCTCTAATTTGCTGATAAGAAAATGTAAAATCCAAGGAAGAATTTACCCCAGATTGTAACAGAGAATGAGTGGAAGGGAGCCAGATCTTGAGCCCAGATCTGCTGTCTTATCCTGTGTTACTTACACTATACTGCAACTCTGCAGGTATTGCCTTAAGACAATGGTTCTCAAATGTGAAGGTACATCAGAACCACTTATAGAGCTTGTTAAAACATAGATTATTGGGCGGCGCCCGTGGCTCAGCGGGTAGGGTGCCGGCCCCGTATTCCGAGGGTGGTAGGTTCAAACCCGGCCCCGGCCAAACTGCAACAAAAAAATAGCCGGGTGTTATGGCAGGCGCCTGTAGTCCCAGCTACTCAGGAGGCTGAGGCAGGAGAATTGCCTAAGCCCAGGAGTTGGAGGTTGCTGTGAGCTGTGTGACGCCACGGCATTCTACCAAGGGCGCTAGCGTAAGACTCTGTCTCTACAAAAAAAAAAAAAAAAAAAAAAAAGCATAGATTATTGGGACCCATCTGTAGAGTTTCTGATTTATTGGGCCTAGGAATTAGGCTAAGAAATTGCATTTCTAACAAATTCCAGCATCAAGTAAAGTTGATGCTGTTAGGTCTAAAATCATACTTCGAAAAGCCCCGCTTGAAGACATTCTTAGAGAAGGGTAATGTTTGACTATGAATTGTGCTGGCAGTAACTAAAATACATGGGACTTTAAAGGTAGGGAGCAGTTATATTTTGAGAATCTCTTTGGCAGGAATTGCAACGAGAGAACACTTTCTTACGTGCACAGTTTGCACAGAAGACAGAAGCATTGAGCAAAGAAAAGATGGAGCTTGAAAAGAAACTCTCTGCTTCAGAAGTTGAAGTCCAGCTTATCAGAGAGTCGCTCAAAGTGGCACTGCAGAAGCATTCCGAGGAGGGGAAGAAACAGGAAGAAAGGGTGAGCTGAGGAGTTAATAGCTATCTAATTCACAAAGGAGTTGGGAGTCAGCTCATTCTTCCAAAGCTTAGGCTGTTTGTGGCCCCTATTCCTGGAACCAAGTGAAGCCAACTGGGTGAAACCTCAGCTTACTCTTCCAAAGCCTAGGTTGGTTGTGGCCCCTATTCTTGGAACGAAGTGAAGCCAACTGAGTGAGACCCTCCACTGTTTTATGTGATTCCTCACATAAAACCAATCTGTTAGAAATGAAGTCTTCCTTTCTGCTTTGCCTCCACAAAACTCCCAGTGAAGGAATGTTGTATGATCTCTTACTGTCCCAGGTTGTGATGTGCCCCTGGCTGGCCTGGACGGAAAACCAGAATGAAGAGTCATACCAGATGGCACTCTTGCAAGATGTTTATTTTTTAATTTTTATTATTATTTTTTTGAGATAGAGTCTCACTATGTCAACCTGGATTGAGTGCCACAGTGTCACAGCTGACAGCAACCTCAAACTCTTGAGCTTAAGCGATTCTCTTGCCTTAGCCTCCCAAGTAGTTGGGTTTACAGATGCCCACCACAACGCCCAGCTGTTTTTGTTGTTGTAGTTGTCATTTTGTTTAGCAGTCCCTGGCCAGGTTCAAACTTGCCAGCCCAAGTGTATGTGGCCAGTGCCCTAACCACTCAGCTATGGGTGCTGAGCCTGTTGTAAGATGTTTAAATACCTGTGGTAAACTTAACATTATTCATCTGCTTTTTCCTCACTCTATTGAAAAAAGTAGAGAAAAATTCTATACATCTAGTTTGGGAATATTTTTTGTTTTGCTTTGTTTTGTTTTGTTTTGTTTTGGCTTGGTTGTTTTTTTTTTTGCTAGTGCTCTTAGAATTGCCTTAGGGAAAGATTGGTCATCATTAGAGAAGCTAGTTTAAAATCCTTTGGTTTTGTTGATACCTCTCAATTTACAATTTGCTCTAAAGCCAATGTTATTGGGAGACCAGTTTAGTAATGTTTAGTTCTAAACTACTTGTATCAAAACAGCTAGAGCATCACTTCTCAAACTTTTTTTTTTTTTTTTTTTTTTTTCAGTTTTTGGCCAGGGCTAGGTTTGAACTCGCCACCTCCGGCATATGGGGCTGGCGCCCCACTCCTTTGGGCCACAGGCGCCACCCCATTTCTCAAACTTTAATCATTAAAGTTTAAGAATCACTTGGGCTGGGCGCCCATAGCACAGTGGTTACGGCACCAGCCACGTACACCAAGGCTGGCAGGTTCGAACCTGGCCCAGACCAGCTAAATAACAATGACAACTGCAACAAAAAATAGCCAGGCATTGTGATGGGCATCTGTAGCCCCACTACTTGGGAGGCTGAGGCAAGAGAATCGCTTAAGCCCAAGAGTTTGAGGTTGCTGTGAGCTGTGACACCATGGAACTCTACCAAGAGCAACATAGTGAAACTCTGTCCAGAAAAAAAAAAATCACTTTTTAATCTTGTTAAAAATGCAGATCCAGATTCAGTAGTGCTGGGAGGCAACCTAAAATCCCACATTTCTAATAAGCTCTTAGGTGACATTGGTGCTGTTGGTATAGGAAGGACTTAGAGGGCTTGTTTAAAAATAAAATTTTAATTGACTCGTCACCTGTAGCTCAGTGAGTAGGGTGCCAGGCACATACACTGAAGCTGGTGAGTTTGAGCCCGGCACGGGCCTGCTAAACAACAATGACAACTCCAACCAAAAAAATAGCTAGGTTTGTGGTGGGTGCCTGTAGTCCCAGCTACTCGGGAGGCTGAGGCAAGAGAATCGCTTGAGCCCAAGAGTTTGAGGTTGCTGTGAGCTGTGACGCCACGGTACTCTACCGAGGGTGGCTTAGTAAGACTCTGTCTCTAAAAAATTATATATTATTTATTTATTTATTTTTGAGACAGTCTCACTATGTCACCCTAGGTAGAGTGCTATGGCGTCACAGCTCACAGCAACCTCAAACTCTTGGGCTCAAGTGGTTCTCCTGCCTCCACCTCCCAAGTAGCTGGGACTATAGGTGCCCGCTCGCTATTCGTTTTCTTTTTTTTTTTTTTGAGACAGAGCCTCAAGCTGTCGCCCTGGGTAGAGTGCTGTGGCATCACAGCTCAGCAACCTCCAACTCCGGGGCTCAAGCGATTCTCCTGCCTCCGCCTCGGTAGAGTACTATGGTGTCACACAGCTCACAGCAACCTCCAACTCCTGGACTTAGGTGGTTCTCTTGCCTCAGCCTCCTGAGTAGCTGGGACCACAGTCGCCTGCCACAATGCCTGGCTATTTTTTGGTTGCAGCCGTCATTGTTGTTTGGCAGGCCTGGGCTGGATTCGAACCCACCAGCTCAGGTGTATATGGCTGGCACCTTAGCTGCTGAGCCACAGGCACTGATCCATATACCTGAATTTTTATTTGACTAAACACATTAAGGGATATAAAACCCAAGTACATAGAAGGCCAACTTTTTTTTTTTTTTTTCAGTTTTTGCAGTTTTTGGCCGGGGCTGAGCTTGAGCTTGAACCCACCACTTCCGGCATAGGGGGCCGGTGCCCTACTCCTTTGAGCCACAGGTGCCTCCCGAAGGCCAACTTTTTCATCTACTCAGCTTCTGCAGGGCTGAACGTGGGACTTGAGTATGCACAGATTTAGATGTACACAAGTGGTCCTGGAACCAATACCCTGCATATACCAAGGGATGACGAAATTTCTGAATAGTATGTTTTTCTTACAATTTTTTTGATGAATTTTAGATATCTGTTTCTGTTTCATAGATATAGTACCTCTGACAAAATTGATTATAGCTTATTTGGATGCCTACTTCTACTTAACAGTGTTCGATTTCCTTCGGGTCCTTTTTTTCTGTTTTGTTGTCTTTCATGTTAGAGGCTTGGTGATTGTTGAATGAATGGGCACTCATACTTAAGAATGAAGCATTTACAAGCTAGGTGAAAGCCCTGAGTCCATGGTAGTTGTCTATTGGACTTCACTGTAGGATGAGAGTTAGACTGCCCTTTTCATTTGGGAACTTGAAATCTGAATGTCATTTCTCACTTCTTTTTGTAGAGACCGTCTCACTCTATCACCCTTGGTAAAGTACTGTGGTGTCACACAGCTCACAGCAACCTCCAACTCCTGGGCTTAGGTGATTCTCTTGCCTCAACCTCCTGAGTAGCTGGGACCACAGGTGCCCACCACAACGCCCGGCTATTTTTTGTTGCAGTTTGGCTTGGGTCGGGTTTGAACCCGCCACCCTCGGTATATGGGGCTAGCGCCCTACCCACTGAGCCACAGGCGCCACCCCCATATCTCACTCTTTAGAGAAGAATCACTACCCTGCTGCCTATAGGGAAACTGGGTGCAGAAATGCTTTTGACCTTTGGATTATTGGTGGTGGGAAGGAGATTGGGCTTAGAGTTTCACAGTTCTATATATAGATTTTTACTTACCGTATATACTAGAGTATAAGCCGAGTTTTTAAAACCTGAACTCGGCACAAATTTTGTGCCGAAAAAACTCAGCTTATACTCGAGTATATAGGTACATTTGTTTTCACCCTTTATCTCTGCTATGACTGGTATCCCTGAGTCTAGAATCCCTCTCATTTAATTTCTCCAGAGAATAAATCTCTAGTCTCCTCTTGGAGAAACCCAGAGTGAGGGTGGTATCTGGCTACCCTGGATATGGACTTCCAATGGATTTCCCTGTTTGTCAGCTCTGTGGCTGATACCTGCCTCCATAGCTACCTGGTGCTTCAAGTTTATAGGCTCTTAGGAGTTGTGAGGGACACATTGTCATCATGTTATCTAAAACTCCCACTGTGGATTATAATTCCTCTGCTCCAAGTCATTCTGTTCACTTTGATCTTTTGGTTTTGGGGGATTTTTGTTTGTTTGTTTGTTTGTTTAGAGACAGGGTCTCACTTCCTCGTCCAGACTGGAGTATATAGCTCTCTACAGCCTTGAACTCTTGAGCTCAAGTGATCCTCCCACCTCAGCCTCCTAAGTACCTGGTACTACAGGTATACACTACCACACCCATCTAATTTTTCTTAACTTTTGATTCTCTTCCTGCCTTCATTGCAGTAAAACAACATTCACAGCCCCACAGGCAGAAACAATGTTCACTTCAGGCAGCATCCATAGCTCAGTGGCTGGCAGGTTCGAACCTGGCCTGGGCCTGCTAAACAACAATGACAACTTCAACAAAACAAAATAGCCAGGCATTGTGGCAGGCACCTATAGTTCCAGCTACTTGGGAGGCTGAGACAAGAGAATTGCTTTAGTCCAAGAGTTTGAGGTTGCTGTGAGCTGTGACACTACGGCACTCTACACAGGGTGACAGCTCAAGACTCTGTCTCAAAAAAAGTGACATTTGAGATTCTAAAGGAGTGAATGGAGACAGACTTAAAATTTCTTTCCCTAGGTCAAGGGTCGTGATAAACATATCAATAATTTAAAAAAGAAATGTCAGAAGGAATCAGAGCAGAATCGGGAGAAGCAGCAGCGTATTGAGACCTTGGAGCGCTACCTGACTGACCTGCCCACTCTGGAAGATCATCAGAAGCAGAGCCAGCAGGTAGCAACAATGTCTGGATATACCTGGGGTAGTCAGGGACGAGCCAGGTAAGGGAACTGTCTCAGTATCTGCTGTATGAAATTACCCTGTGACTTCTTGAAAGGAGAATTCCAAAGCTGTCATGTCCAGATTCACATCTGTCAAATTTGCAACTAGACTAGAAGTTTTTTGAGGTAACTAAAGTCTTCCTTGGATTACTGACCTAAGTATGGTATCCTGTCTCTCAGCTTAAGGATTCCGAGTTGAAGAGCATAGAGCTGCAGGAGAAAGTGACTGAGCTGGAGAGTTTGCTGGAGGAGACCCGGGCAATCTGCAGAGAGAAAGAGGTTCAACTGGAAGGCATGAAACAGAGAGAAGCAGACTTCTTATCCACTAAACATATGTAAATACCCTTATGGGACTGAGAGAAGGGATGGAAAGCTAGTTTTCTGGTCCTAGCTACCCAGCTCACTTATCCATGACTGGGTGATTTGAGCAAATAATATTACTTCTCTGAGCTTCCTTTTCTTTTGGACTATGAATAATAAGAAAACTGCTTATAGGCAGGGAATATATCTTTGGGATGCAGTGGAAGGATCCAACCCAGTTACTGACACATAATAGTTCTTGAGTGTGTATGTGTTAATGAAGGAAAGCATTTTATAAATTAAGAAGTGAGATATCTGGGCAGCACCTGTGGCTCAGTGAGTAGGGCGCTGGCCCCATATACCGAGGGTGGCAGGTTCAAACCCAGCCCCAGCCAAACTGCAACAACAACAACAACAAAAAAAATAGCCGGGCATTGTGGCCGGCACCTGTAGTCCCTGCTACTTGAGAGGCTGAGGCAAGAGAATCGCCTAAGCCCAGGAGTTGGAGGTTGCTGTGAGCTGTGTGACTCCATGGCACTCTACCAAGGGGGCGATAAAGTGAGACTCTGTTTCTAAAAAAAAGAAGTGAGGTATTTGTATATTTTCAAAAGTGGATACTGGTGCTGTGGACTGAGAGTTATCATATTTTGAACTTTATAAACTAAAGGTTACCAGAAACATCTGTTTGTCTTCAGCGTCTGGGATTCCTCCCTTTTGCCATGATGTGTTCTGAGTACAAAACAGATGCTATAATGTACTCTCAGAGTGTCTTGGGAGCCTATTCCATATTAATAGCAGTTTCTGAAAATAATGGCTATTCTTCAACAGCTTCTTGGACCAAATCCATTTTCTAATAGGGTAGATTGGATGTCTCATCCCATCTTTAGCCCTAGTGCTCCTGTTGTTTATTCAGCAGAGTGCCATGCTATAAGAGATTGTGGGCACTCATGGTTGGAGTCAGAAGTGGGGCTAGGAGACAAGTTGGCTTTTCTCAGACTATGTGTACCAAGAAAAAAGAAGCTCTTGTATTTTCCAGAATTTCTAAAATGTACATGTATGACTTTTATAATCTAAATACATGTGATAAATAGGCCGGGCTCAGTGACTCACTCCTGTAATGTTAGCACTCTGGGAGGCCAAGGTGGGTAGATTGCCTGAGCCCACAAGTTCGAGACCAGCCTGAGCCAGAGGGAACTCATCTCTAAAAATAGCCAGGTATTGTGGCAGGTGCCTGTAGTCCCAGCTAGGTGGAAAGCTGAGGCAAGGGAATTGCTTAAGCCCAAGAGTTGAGGTTGTTGTGAACTGTGACACCATGGCACTCTACCAAGAGTGAGAGTAATATTTTTTTTGTCTCAAAAAAATAAGTACATGTGATAAATGTTTATTTTTTTATTTTATTCTTTTTTTTTTTTTAGAGACAAAGTCTCACTTTGTCACCCTTGGTAGAGTCTCATGGCATCACAGCTCACAGCAACCTCTAGCTCTTGGGCTTAGGTGATTCTCTTGCCTCAGCCTCCCTAGTACCTGGGACTACAGGCGCCCACCAACAACGCCTGGCTATTTTTTGTTGCAGTTTGGCCAGGGCCGGGTTCAAACCCGCCACCCTTGGTATTATGGGGCTGGCGCCCTGCCCACTGAGCCACACACACTGCCCAAAATGTTTATTTTTAAATATCAAAGAACATAAGAGCCTTGGGCAGGTAGAGAATTGGTGTCACATTGTATAGACTCTAGTCCCTAGGGAAGAAAACTAACATACACTGAGCAGCTTCTGTGTGGCACCCCTTACATTACAACAGACCTAAGATACTATCCCCAGCTACAGTTTAATAGGGCTTAAGTGTCTTGTCCGAAACACACAGTAAGTAGCAGAATCCCTCAAAGCCACATCTCTCTGACTTCAAAGTTTTTGAAGACTCCACTGTCTTTCAGCCTGCAAGATAAGCAGTCTTTGGAGGACATCAGTGGAGAAGGTCCAAAAGTGGAAACGGAGTCTTGGCAGAAGGAATGTGATTCTCTCCGGAAGGTGACTCCGGGTGTCCAAGCTGTAATGGAGGGTAGGGTGAGAGGAAAGAGAAGATTGGGAAGGAAGCGTGAATTCCTGGCCTTGGACTACCTAGTCTTTGCTAGGTAGAGAGCTTTTCTTTATTTTCTGAGAAGATGTCCCTGCATAGTAAGTTTACATGTAGATATTCTTTTTTTTTTTTTGTTGTTGTTGTTGTTGAGAAGAAGTTTTATCATGTCACCCTCGGTAGAGTGCTGTGGTGTCATACCTCATGGCAACCTCTACCTTTTGGGCTTAAGTGATTCTCTTGCCTCAGCCTCCCAAGTAGCTGGGACTACAGGTGTCTGCCACAATGCCTATTTTTTGTTGTTGTTGTTGCAGAGTTTGGCCAGAGCTGGGTTTGAACCCACCACCCTCAGTATATGGAGCTGGCGCCCTACCCACTGAGCCACAGGCGCCGCCCCCAGCTATTTTTTTGTTGTAGTTGCAATTGTTATTTGGCAGGCCCAGGCTGGGTTCGAACCCGCCAGCCCTGGTGTATGTGACTGGCGCCCTAGGTGCCAAGCCGATATTCACCTTTATAACAGGTATTCATCTAGAATATAGGCAAAAGTAAGGGGAGGGCCATGTGCCTCTGAACATCTGGACTAGATGACCCAAAATGGGGCACTAAAATGTGGTGCATTTTACTCACGGCTCTTGCATTGGACAGAGTTCTAACCAGTAGGGTGGCCTGGTATCTCCATTAACTCAAAAGAGAAGAGGGAGCCAGCGGCTTCATGATGAAACTGATCACAGGTTCATAAAAGGGAAGACCAGGCTTGGGGTGGCTTGTAGTCCTAAGCTACTTGGGAGGCTGAGTTTGAGCCCAGCCTGAGAAAAATAGTGAGAACTTGTCTCCAGAAAAGAAAAAAGGAATGATTCAACCAATACCTTCAGTTTTAAAGGAAGTTAGACCTATTTAGGGTCTCTCCTTGTGTAGACAGTGTGACCAGACCTATAAATAACAATCCCTGGGCATGGTGGCTCACTCCTGTAATCCTAGCACTCTGGGAGGCCGAAGTGGGTGGATTGCTTGAGCTCAGGAGATCAAGACCAGCCTGAGCAAGAGTGAGACTCCGTCTCCAAAAAAAATAGCTGGGCGTTGTAGGGGATGCCTATAGCTATTCGGGAGGCTGATGCAAGAGGATTGCTTGAGCCCAAGAGTTTGAGGTTGCTGTGAGCTGTGATATCATGACATTCTACCCAGAGTGACAAAGTGAGACTTTGTCTCAAAACAAAAACAAACAAAAAAACCCACCACCACCATTACAGCCCTGAAAATGGCAGTTTTTATTAAACTGAATTTTTAGCTGTGTCCATTCCCAAAGAACTAGAATATACACTGTTTATATATAAAGTTGATTCACTAGCCTAGTCATTAGGACAAATGTCCCCTTTCCCCAGTTGCAGTCATAGGTCTATACTACCATTCCTATACAAACCTTTGTGATGAGAGCACAGAAGCGTGAAGCTAGTTAGCCAAGTTTGGGAATCTGGGTTATATTTCTGTAAGTAGAGCTAACAAGTGTTCAGCCTGGTCTCACTATTAATGGGCTATAGCCAGTGAGGATAATAGCCAGACCACAGATCCTAGTATGGCTTGTATGCCCTTTGACCTCACCATCAGCACACTTGCAGCCTTTCGTGATAACTTTGCCTTTCAGATTGTGGAGAAGCAACAGCAGAAGATGGATCAATTGCACTCGCAAGTAAAGGTGAGAAAGAATTCTTGGGACATGATGGGTAAGACTTAATGATGGAACCTCTGGAATTAAGCTAACATTTCATTTTGTTCTCTTCCATGCAGTTTACTTGGCATTAGGGATACAAGAAGAATGGGACCTAGTCAGTGTTTTTGAGCCTTTTTAGGAGGATACAAATATGATAGGAGTTTCACACAGTAATGTGAGAGCAATGCCCACATTACCCTGGGGGAGCACAGAAGTGTCAGTGGGAGCAGGAGAGATCAAGGAAAGGTTTTTGGAGAATCCTCAGTTTTGAAAGATGAGGAGTTCGCCAGGCAAATAAGAGGAGCTGGACATGATAGTTATAGAATTCTAAGTAGAAGGAATAGCATGAGTTGGAACATGTAGGCATGAAGCAGTATGTTTGAACATGGAGCTGCAGTTTGATATTGTTGAAGTATTTGGGTTAAGGTGTTGAATAGAAACCTGGGTATTCCAGGCTATGGGAGGGCCTTGGCTAACTAAGTTAGCTTTTATTATTTATTTATTTATTTTGAGACAGAGTCTCACTATGTCAACCCATGGCATCACAGCTCACAGCAACCTCAAATTCTTGGGCTTAAGTCATTCTCTTGCCTCAGTCTCCCAAGTAGCTGGGACTACACGAGCCTGCCACAACACCCAGCTATTTTTTTGTCGCAGTTGTCATTGTTTAGCAGGCCCAGGCTAGGTCCAAACCCACGAGCCTTGGTGTATGTGGCCAGTGCCCTAACCACTGAGCTATGGGCGCCCAGCCTGTTACAGCATTTAATTGGGATGTAGAAGAAGATTGGCAGCTTGCAGAGAGGAAAGACCAGGACTTTTGCAGAAATTCCAGTGAGAGATGATAAGGGAACCTGGCATAAGGCAGCACAGCAGGAAGATTTGAGGGGACAGGCTTAAGTGACTTTAGGAGGTAAAATTGAGAGGAATCAGTGACTGAAAGGATATAGGTGTTAAAGAATAGGGAAGTACCAAAGATGACTCCTAGTTTCTATTTTGGGCCCAAGTGGGAGTGTCCTTATTTGGGTTCTCCAAGAAATCCTGGGTAAAGAAGGCTCACTTGGTGCTTTTGGGACTCTAAAAGTTTTCACACCAAAACACCTGAAGACTTTAGTCCTGCCTTTATTCTATTTAGAATAGACTAGAATAAACTATCTATTTAGTTTACCTCTTTTTTCCTTTTTCTAAGGAAATAGTCAACCCTGGTAAGCATTTTATATGTATCCATTTAAAAATCCCAGGTTTGGGTGGCGCCTGCAGCTCAAGCAGCTAAGGTGCCAGCCACATACACCAGAGCTGCTGGGTTCAAATCTGGCCTGGGCCTGCCAAACAATGACAACCACAACCAAAAAAATAAAAAATAGCTGAGCATTGCAGTGAGCGCCTGTAGTCCCCGCTACTCCGGAAGTTAAGGCAAGAGAATCACTTAAGCCCAGGAGTTTGAGGTTGCTGTGAGCTATAACACCAGGGCACTCTACCCAGGGCAATAGCTTGAGGCACTGTCTTAAAAAAATAAAAAATAAAAATCCCAGGTTTTTTGTAGAGTTTATAATGAATCACAAAGTAGGCTTCCTCCTGTAAGTTTCCACAAAGTTTGAAACAGCTTAACGTTTTAAATGGTACATTGACCTATGATGTGACTACTTAGGCAAATTAAAATGTCAGGTGAGGCTTGGTGCCTGTAGCTCAGCAGCTAGGGCGCCAGCCATGTACACCAAAGGTGGTGGTTTCAAGACCAGGCCGGACCTGCCAAACAATGACAACTACAACCAAAAAATAGCCAGGCATTGTGGTGGATGCCTGTAGTCCCAGCTACTTGGGAGGCTGAGGCAAGAGAATCGCTTAGGCCCAAGAGTTTGAGGTTGCTGTGAGCTGAAGCCACGGCACTCTACCAAGGGTGACAGGGTGAGACTGTCTCAAAAAAGAAAAAAGAAAAAAGTCAGGTAAATTTGTTGGAATTAGATGGATTCATCATGATCACCTTGGGTATTTTTTTTTTTTTTTTAAGAGTCTCACTTTGTCACCCTTGGTAGAGTGCCATGGTTTCACAGCTCACAGCAACCTCCATTGCTTGGGCTTAGGTGATTCTCTTGCCTCAGCCTCCCGAGTAGCTGGGACTACAGGTGCCTGCCACAACGCCCAGCTATTTTTTGTTGTTGTTGTTGCAGTTTGGCCAGGGCCTGGTTCGAACCCGCCACCCTCGATATATGTGGCCGGCACCCTACTCACTGAGCCACAGTGAGCTCACAGTGAGCCACCTTGGGTATTTCATGATCGTGAGGTATTCTTAGAAGTTACACATTTTTTATTAATACAAAATGGACAAATTCAAAAAAATTTTTTATACTTAGTTGTTCAAGTCAGTTTCCAAATTGGGAGAAGATAGTAATGAATAGAATGAGAGAAGCAGAAGCTAAAAAATATAGATACTTCCCTCTAGCTGACTCTGACCATCCCCATACACACACACACACCCCTAATACACATGACTCACTCCAGATTAGGTACCTGTGAGTGTGCTGTCCTACCCCTTTCCACATCTGTCAAAAGCAAACACACAGTGTTGTCAAGGCTTGAGCATTAACTCCTTGAAGACAGGGACTGTTTGATGTTCTATTTCAGTCTCCTCAGTGACTGTCATAGCTAATGGTCATTGAACTCATCTGAATGGCACTGCCTGCTCTCAAGAAAGTTACATTTTAGTGGACAGTGGAATAAAGACACAGCCAGCTAGAATATTAAGCAGATGTCTTCATGAGCTGTAAGGAAAGATATGAGTGGCAGGGTAAGATTAGGATGAACTGGGTCTGATACACAGATTGAAGAAGGCTTACATGGGCCTTGGGGAATTCCTGGAGTGACTGACAGAGCAAGAGAACAGCTTAAACAAAGAAGAAGGGGAACGAGCAAAGGCATTGAAGCTGGAGCCTTTGGGGATGAGGGCCAATCATTCAGCATGGATACAGTGGATACTGGGAAGAGATAACAGCTAGAAAAGTAGGTAGGAGCCAAAGTGTCCTAGAAGGCTCTGCTGAGAAGCTGGCCTCTGTTTGTACTTGGTCAGGGTCTATAGAAGTGTTTAAGTGGGAAGTCACAGATCAGGGCTATTCTAAAATAATCTTTTAGCAGCAGTATGTGGGTAGGGTGAGACTTCACTATTTAGTTCAGACCAGCATGATATGGTCTCAACCAGACTTTTTACCCCTGATGTGTTCTTCCTCAATGCCTTGCCATGGGATTCAGAGCCTAGAGCAAGAAGTGGCTCAAGAAGAAGGAACAAGCCAGGCCCTCAGAGAGGAGGCCCAGCAAAGGGATGTAGCCCTCCAGCAGCTGCGCACAGCCGTGAAGGAGGTGAGCAGCCTCAGCTAGGCCTCTTGATACTGCCTCCAGGAACCTGATTTCTTTGTATGCCTTCTCCATCCCTAACCCCTTAAGAGCCCCAGTATGGAGAGGTCCCTGCTGAGTTATTCAGACTGAAGAATAGGAATGTGTGTTATGTTAAAGACCCCAAGCCTGTGTTAGAGGCTCCAAATTAGCCAGTAATGTTTCTTGGATGTGGAAAATCATTCTCTTTCCTTTTGTCTGTCTGCCTGCAGCCACATGTTTGAGGGGGTGGGGGAGGGAGGGTTCAAGGAGACTGAGGTTTGATGGTTCTCATGCAGTAAACAGAGCTGTCAGCAGGGGGCAACCAAGTGCACTGGCCAAGTGTCTGGGAAGGAGTCTCCTAGAGCTAGGATTGTCACATGGCCCAGTGTGGGTGGAGGGCTGGGACTGAAGGAGGAACTCTATTCAGAGTTCTGTAATAAAAGTAGAGGGGGAAGAAGAGTAAACTAAGCTATCAGGGTGAGAGAGGGAAAAAGATCCAGACATACATGAATAGCTGGTCTTTGTAATGAAGCCTAACTCCACTGAGGTGGTTTGAAAATGTAGATCTTTTAGGTACCCAGCTTTTTCAGCCCCACAGCCAGTGGCCACCAGCTGTCACATTGTATTTCTTGCCCCCTTTTTTATTTATGTTTTTTTTTTTTTTTTTCAAAAAGAGACAGAGTCTCACTTTATTGCCCTTGATAGAGTGCCATGGTGTCACTGTCACACAGCTCACAACAACCTCCAACTCCTGGGCTTAGGCGATTCTCTTGTCTCAGCCTCCCGAGTAGCTGGGACTACAGGCGCCCACCACACCCGCCCAGGTATTTTTTTGTTGCAGTTTGGTTGGGGCCAGTTTCGAACCCGCCACCCTTGATATATGGGGCCAGCACCCTACCCACTGAGCCACAGGCACGGCCCTTCTTGCCCCCTTTATTCCTCTGATCCACTGTGATCAAGCTGGCTGGTGGCCACTTTTGTCAGGGTGGCAGGGAGAGATTGAAACCAGTATCTCCTCAGATTTCACAGTTCACGTTAAACCTTCTCTGATAGCCTGGCTAACAGAGTTGGCTGAGGGACTGACTTCAGATAGAGTTCCTAGGAGAGGGAACCTCTTCTCTGGTTCCTAAACAGAAACTTGGAGGCTGATGACTCAGAACATGCTGGGGAGTGGCTTTCTCTCCTGTGCTAGGACCCTGTGGGCCCAGCCTACCCTCAAGAGGAACCAGGACTGATACTGGTGGTAGGGAGAGCATTAAACTTACTGGCAGGCATTGGGTGGGGAGTGGGAAACTACCTGTGACTCATCCCCTCTCCTCCACACACATATATCCACACCACACACATTCATACACTATAGATACTATTCCTCTCCCTGGGCCTGAGTTAACATGCTTGCCCATCTTACCTGCTCAGCTTTCAATGCAAAACCAGGACCTGCTTGAGAAGAATTTGATGCTCCAGGAACACTTACGCCAGGCCCAACCAGGGTCTCCATCTTCACCAGACATGGCCCAGCTGGCACTTGAGCTGCATCAAGAATTAGCAAGTTGCCTTCAAGATCTACAGGCTATTTGCAGCATTGTGACCCAGAGGGCCCAGGGACATGACCCCAATCTCTCATTGCTACTGGGCATTCACTGTGAGTCCTCCGGCCAGAATGGGACCCAGGAAGGAGGAGCAAGCCTTCATTCTTTTCTCACCCCCATCCAGCTTTCCCATTCTTACTGTAGCGTGGACTGGTTATACAGGCCTGGTCACTGTCCTCTGGAAGTTTATGTGTTTTGCAAAGTATGTGTTCAGTTAAACCTGTTATGGAAACAAACATCCTTATGGGGTACCTTCATAGAGGACAAACTAAAAGTAGGCCTTCAGTAGCAAGTTAAAGCCCACTATTCCCAGTTGCTTTTTGTAAAGTGCCTTGTCCAAAGACCATGAGCTTCTGGGTACTGCCTGTCTGCATCAAAGTATTTCCCAACTGACTTTTTCTTTAAATACTCTTCTCCTCAGCAACACCGTATCCAGGGACTCAGCTAGATTTGCAGAAGCCAGATGTGATCAAGAGGAAACTAGAAGAGGTTCAACAGCTGCGTCGTGACATCGAGGACTTAAGGACCACCATGTCAGACAGATACGCCCAGGACATGGGAGAAAACTGTGTCACACAGTGAGGAATGCTGGGGGTGAGACCCCAGGCTATATTCCCCTATGGAGAATCTGGGTTGCTGAGAGCCTAGTCCAACAGGTTCCTGCCCTGACAATCTCTTTAAAATCTCCTGTTTGCTGCTATTACCAGAGAGAAGAGTTGGAAGGGAGGGAAGAGCCTGCATGTGGGGTCCAAGGGCTGATTAGGGAACTGTGCCTGCCCTACACAACACTGGCTTTGCCTTGTTGGATTATGTTTATCCTGTTATCTTAATTCACTCTTAAGGGTGAGTTACTAATTAACTTTTACAGGTACAACTGATAAGTCCTCACAAACTGTTCCCAGCTCTAGGCTGACATCAGAGACAAAGAGGCTGCTCAGCTTTCTATTCCATCCTCTCCGATGGATCTGTGTTCATTCCCACTCCATTCCTTGGTCCTGCTGATTAGAGGGGCCTGGAAAGGCCAAGTAGCAGTGACAATAGCCATTGGAGGAATTCTCAGGTCCCTTGTACAAGCCTTCTTGGGAACTGAGCTGGCTTTCTGGGTTTTCTCAGCCTGGTCCCACTGCTTCTTCCTCAGGGATCTTGTTCTTCCAGAAGCTTCAGGATAATCTGCTCATTAGCAACATACGCACTAAGATTGGGGGTCTAGAGTTTACAGCCAGGGCTCCTTAATCTATCTATTCCATTTGTAGGAGACCTCACTGTTCAGCTGCCTTAGGGCCATGGCCATTTGGTTAGCACAGCCCTATTCTCCATTGTTCTCAGACCTTCCAGGTAGCCCCTTCTTGGTCTTTAAATGCAAACTATTCTCTGTATTTCTGGGCTTGGGCAGAATTTTCCCCCAGAAGGCCACAGGGTATCTAACTGTCAAACTGCTTACTCCCACACCCGGGGCTAGAGCCTGTGCCTGGCCCTCTGATTTGTGCCTTTTATGCTGGGGCAGTGGAGGAGGGGAGTGTGCTTTCCCTTTCCGGCTCCAGCCTCCTTGAAAGTTCAGTGTAGGCAATGCAAGTCAGCTTTAAGGTGTACAGCTTTCAGTGTTCTCTGGATTTATTTTTTTATTTGTTTATTTCTCTGGAGCCTTTGGACCTTCTTTCTGATTTTTCTTGCCTCCTGGTTTTGGAAGCATCTCACAATTGTTTGTATCTGGTTGTTGGGCCAGCCTCAAGCCTCCTCTAGATCTGGAGCCAGGCCAAGCAGGGGCCCTGTGTATGGGAGGGCACTCAGCAGTTCAGGAGCCCAGAGTCAGCCACCACAAGATTCTTGCTGAGCTTTGGGCTGTTGGCAGCGTCTTGGACCTCATGCCTGGGCCTGAATGAGGCTCCTTCTTCTTAAGTGTTTTTACAAGTTAGTGTTTTATTTATGGAGTGACTTATCCCTTCCATTCAGAGCAGCCCCACCCGGTCACCTCCTCAGCCTCTGGGCTTCTGCCTCCTAAAAGCAGAGCGGCCTGGCTGGTCCCCACCCCTGTGTTGGGAGCCCAGCCACCATGCTCACGGGTATTTTTCCTCATAATGTTTATAAGCAGTTATTTTTATGAATCTTTGTTATGTCAACTTGTTTGTATTGCCTATTTTCATTATAAAATAAAATATCTAAAACGCCTTAGTTTTCCGTGGCCTTCCATCACCACCACCACCCTACCTCACCCTTCACTTTGGCTTATTGGAGCCAAAAGCTGGGTATTTAGCAAGATCCCCTGGCATCATCAAGGAGGAACCTTTGGTTGGTCCAACCTCATGTTGGTATCTCTACCATTTCTGCTCCTCTGTTCTATGTAATTGCAAGTAAGATCTCCACTTTGTTGGGCAGAGCTGCCCTGAGTCATAGAGCAAGTTTGTCCCCGGAGTTTCTGCAGTCCCCTCAGGAAGTCAGCTGCCTCTGGGTTACTGTTTGCAACTCAGACAGCAAATGGTGTCCTCTTGGGCTATTTACCTATCTGAGCCCTAGACCTGGGGGGACTTTTTTTTTTTTTTAGAAACAAATCTAATTTTGTCACCCTCGGTAGAGTGCTGTGGCGTCACAGCTGAGAGCAACCTCCAGTTCTTGGGTTTAAGTGATTCTTTTGCCTCAGCCTACTGAGTACCTGGGACTGCAGGCGCCTGCCACAACGCCCAGCTATTTTTTTGTTGCAGTTTGGCTAGGGCTGGGGTCAGGTGTGAACCCGCCACCCTCAGTATATGGGGCTGTTGCCCTACTCACTGAGCCACAGGCGCCACCCAGGGGATTTTTTTTTTTTTGAGACATCCCCTCTGTCACCCTGGCTGGAGCCTAATCATAGCTCACTGTAACCTTGAATTCCTGGGTTCAAGGGGTCTTCCCCGTCCGCCTCCCAAGTAGCTAGGACTATAGGCACACGCTACCACACCTGGCTAATTTTTTTTTTTTTTTTTTTTTTTTTTTTTAATTTTTGTAGAAAGGTCTCACTTTGTTGCCTAGGCTGGCCTCAAGGGATCTCTCCTCTAAAGTGCTGGGATTACAGGTTGGAGTCACTGGCCTGGCCCTGAGGGGACTTCTGAGAAGCATTGTGTCTAACCCCAAACAGACAGCTGTTTCCAAAGTTGCTGGCATCTGTACCCTCTGAAGCCCTGACAGTAATGGCAGTTTTGAAATGCCATTTGCAGCATTGAGTTAGGGTTGAGCTGGGGCTACCCCTAGAACAGAAGTGGGTCACCCCTAAACCAGAAGTGGTTCTTTAATAAGGGCCAGCATAAACCCAGGCTCTCAGTCCTGACACCAACCTGAGTTTTTCGGAGCTATCAGCCTCTCACTTTGGTCTCCATCTGGCTCCTTGAGGGTGTGGCCTCTGACTCCTGCCATCAGTCTTCCTTATCTAAACCTGCCTCAGTGGGAGGAACTTTAGGGAAAATCCCTAAGCTCGGGCTGCTCCTGCTTTGGTATGCTTCCCATTCACCAGGGTCAATGGTGTGTCTGTGTGTGTGTAGGGGTCCCTTGGAGCAAAGTTTCCTACTTTGGCACCTTTGAGTTTGAAAACACCACAAGCCTTCCAAAGCCCCAAGTTTTTATGGCACCACCTTCCGGGAGACTAAGCGTGGGGAGCTGGATGCACCAAACCTGGGTGAGGCTGGGCAGGAGGTCCTTGCCAGACCCTCGACCCTGCCCGCCCGGCCTTTCCTGCCTTTTAGTCCCTCCCCAGACGTCACGTTATGAGCCCTAGACAAGAAAGGTTGAAGGAGGGGAACTGTGCAGCTGCAGAAAGGGCGGTTCTGCGTGGGACGGGTCCTCTGCCCGCCCGGCCACAGAAGAGGAAGGGAGGGGGCACTGGCGTGCGGGGCGGTGTCGCGCAGGCCCCGCCCTGCCTGTCCGCACCGCCCATTGGTCCCGACTGCTGTGACTCGCGGGCGGAGCAGGAAGGAAACCGCTCCCGAGCGCGGCGGCGGCGTCGTCTCCCGGCACTGCAGCTACCGCTCCCACTGCCCCTCCTCACGTCCGTCTGCCCGCAGCATGAGCGGCCTTCGCGTCTACAGCACGTCGGTCACCGGCTCCCGTGAAGTAAGTGCGCGCCCAGACTGGCGCTGGGGGAATGCACAGGGCCGTGTTCCGGCTCTCGGGACCCGCCCCCAGGACAGGGGCGGGGCGGGGGGCCGTGAGGTGCTGGGTCAGGCCTCCCCGCTCCGGGCTCGGCGGCCACATCCCCAGTGTCTTCA
This sequence comes from Loris lydekkerianus, assembly GCA_963574355.1. Classification (NCBI taxonomy): domain Eukaryota; kingdom Metazoa; phylum Chordata; class Mammalia; order Primates; family Lorisidae; genus Loris; species Loris lydekkerianus. The sequence continues at coordinate 27,416 of CAUYPK010138961.1, forward strand.
CTGGGCATCTTGGGTCCTCAGCAGCCGCAGCTTGAACCGCCTGTGCCCATCCCCCATCCGTCAGGCACCCATTCTCTGCACCCCACTACCAGGCTGACCCTGACCATGACCTCATCCTACTCTTTCTCTTCTCCCTCGTGGATCTGGGGGTGGAGGGCGCTGTCCTGCCTTGCCCTCGCAGTTTTATTCCACTTCCCTTCGTTCTGAAGGCTGGTGGTCCCTCTCTTCATCCTGCACCACCTCAAGCCTGACTCACTCTCCCAACTCGTAGTGGCCAGAATCCTCCTCTAGAGTGTATGTGGGAGGGGAGGGGAATAAAAAGTTGCTGGCCACAGCCTCTTTCACGTTGCCCAGGGTTCCCCTATAAATCCTCTAGCCCATCCACTAACCCTGGCCCACCCTCTGTCCCCAGATCAAGTCCCAGCAGAGCGAGGTGACCCGCATCCTGGATGGGAAGCGCATTCAATACCAACTAGTGGACATCTCCCAGGACAACGCCCTGCGGGACGAGATGCGAGCCTTGGCAGGCAACCCCAAGGCCACCCCGCCCCAG
>CAUYPK010138962.1:0-37309 GCA_963574355.1 Loris lydekkerianus
GATGCTTTACTAAGAATAATGTCTTCCACTTCCATTCAGGCCTTCAACCTTTCTTAATGGCTACATAAACATTCATTTCCCTAAAATATGGCATAATGGTACTACACTTCACAGTCTGATAGGACCTCAAATAGATAGGACAAGGCAAATACTGTTTTAGCATCCTTTTCAGGCAGCAGTTGACCAAGTATGATTCCTTCCATCTACAGACTAAGATGATTACAAAATAAAGCAAAGGCACTCGCTACCTTAGAAATTAATGTATCTTCCCAATAAAGAGTAAGAATGCTTGAAGATTTTGGCCAGCTGCTTGGGCCTTCGCACTCACGGGTTAGAACAGAAAGAGAAGAAAGACGAAGGCCTCAGAATCCACAGCTCTAGGGCGTCAGGGAAAGCATCTCCCTATCAGCCACTTTTTCAGATCTCTCAGTGTTCCCTATTATGAGAGAACTGCAGCTGAAGGCTTTCTTTGCCTTGTGAAATCTGCATTATGCCCAGGGTTACATGCATTTTTAAGACAATGTCTTACTCTTCCACCTGCAGGTAGGTCCACCTGCACATTTTGAGAAGCTGTGCGTTATTTATCTTTGTGCTCTGGAAAAGCAAGGCCATGATCTTCATCTTCCATTAGCCTTACCCTGAATACACAGAAAATGAAATTCCCCACTGAAATGACAGGTTCCACTGCCCTGAAGCATAGGGGCTCCCTCAAAGACACCTTCCGTGGAGGTTGAAGCAGACAGCTTCTCACCAGATTTATTAACAACTACTATCTACTAAGATAGATGAATGAGGGTCCACAGAGGGCGGGAATTTTGTCTGTTTTGTTCATAATTGTACAATGAGCTAGAACTCTGACCAGGTGTGTGTAAATACTTTTGAATGAAGTATCCTATTTCAAGGTGGGGAAATGGGAGTTTTTAATCCATAATAAAACTTTCAGGTGTGAAAGAGGTGTTTAAAAGAAGGTTCATAAAAGTTGGAGCTGGCTTTGATCAATCCATATTTCATTTTTGAAATCACAAACAATTATAGTATGATTCAATGCTTGTGAGTATTGTGTTTCTTTAATTAGAAAAACGGATTAATCAAAAAACCAACTACTTGGTTGGCAGTGGGGGAAAAAAATGCAGAGCACTGCCCACTTTAGAGGGCTGGACACAGGCCTCTCCCCCACAGGCTAAGTGGTCTTCCCTACAATTCCCCTACAAACTCAATAAATACTACAAGGCTGGCTTGCTTGGCCTCTGGTGTAAGACAATAAAATACAAAAGAAAATAAAAATGCCCTAAGCAGTGGTGTCCCTAAGATAACAATGTTTAAAAGACCTCAGTAAGAAATGTGATGGTTGTGTGCAAACATCTTTTCAGTATTCAGAACATAAATCATCTCCAGAGGCGCTCAGTTTCAGTATTCTAGTTAATCATTTGGCTGTAGCAAACACTAAAAGCAGCCAGTCCCACAGGCTTTGGAATTTGTATAAAGACCTGCTGTCCTTACAAGCTAGTTTCTCCACTCTCAGACACTTTTAACTTTTTCCTTTGTAGCTAAAAGTTAACTAAAGTGATACACCGTGTCTTCTACCAACAGATTGCCCAAAAAAAAAAAAAAAAAGCCTCTTAAAAAGGACTGAAGGAAGGTGTTTCTTCTTCAAAATGATCTGGGGGGAACCTGCAGCCTTAGGCCCTCTAGGTCCTCAAGTGCAGCCTTTTGACTGAATCCAAGTTTACAGATCAAATCGTTTAATTAAAGGGATGTGGCAGAGAAAGATGAAGATTTTCTCGGTGGCACCTGTGGCTCTAAGGAGTAGGGTGCCAGCCCCATATACTGGAGGTGGTGGGTTCAGACCCAGCCCCAGCCAAAAACTGCAGGGAAAAAAAAAAAAAAAATGAAGATTTTCTTGCCTCCTTTGAGCTTAAGAAAGAAAAATGTCGAAATCAGAAGGCTGCAGGTTCCCCACGCACTGTTTTTTGATCTGTGTCCTGGAAGATTCCAAGCTATTGAAACTGTTGGGGGAGACAACCAGGTCTCCACCCCACTCACACCCTGCAGCTCCACTTTCATCCTGGATAGACCAGACACAGTAAGCAATTTCATGTGAAAAATTGGTTCCTCCTCTAAAAGAAGTTTGAAAACCACTTATCTTGTCCAAAGTTCAGCACTCTTGCTGGAAGATAAGCTAAAAGTGACATTTCTATTTCCTCCAGGAGTCTGCAGGCTCTTCCTGAGATGGGCTTCACAAGCTCTGAGACCTTCCTCCGGTCAGAGAAAACAGGCAAAGCTGCCGGGATCAGCTCCTTGCTCACTTGACTCAAAAAGAGAGTGAGCAGCTTTACTCACTTGGAAAACCCTGAAGGCGCACTTCCGGGGTGTTCTGCTCCATTGTGTCCAATCTAAGGACACGCCAGTGACGCATCCGTGCTCCCACTCTCTTGGCCGTGCTCCCCTGCCTCTTGGAGCCACCACTGCAGCTGCCTTTGAGGAACACAAGAACACACATAGGCCAAGAGGTTAAGGGGGGGGAGGAGAGGACGGGGATGAAGAGCTGCGTTCCCAGGCTCTCACCAGCTCGCTCAGGGCTGGAAAACGCAACCCTATCAGGCAAGAGGAGCTGAAGTGTGAGAGGGACTAAACACGGGTCTTGAATACACTGTCTGAGAAAGAGGACGATGGTGCACTGCCTAGCCATTTCAAAGAACGAGTTAGCTGAATGTAGAGACGCAAAAAAGATCTTCACAACGTATCATTCAGTGAAAAGGCCAGGTACAAAAATACATACATCGTGCTCCCACTCAAGAAAAAGAATAGTGCACAGTCTTTTTAGCACTGTATAAACATTTTGTTCTGTTTCAGTTTTTTACTATGGTACATATCGGCCTTACAACTTTTTCAGCATACCCAGAGGATACTGAAGATTGAGAACAGCAAACTCTTCAGAAACAGAACCTGAGATGGAGAAGAAAGCAGGAGTCACGAACCCAAAGCCCAAGATTCCAAGGCTGGCTGCTCATTTGCTATCCAGGGGGCTCAGGTCACTTAACCAAAAGACGGTGCTCACTGCGGACCTGGCCCCGTGTGGGAGCAGCCCCAGCACTGCCCTGGCCAGGACCAGCAGCTGTCCCCTCAAAGGCGTGTGTGGGGGGAGACAACTTGCAAAATAGCACAGAGTCTCAAATACGAAGCTGTATGTAGCCTGTAAAAAAACAGCCACTTTAAAACAAAGAAGTAAAGAAACAGCAATATTGAAATAGCTCTCACCAAAGAGAGAATACGAATTATTACATATTCTTTGTCTGAGAGGTTTTAAAAGTAGACTGTTTCTAAGCCCATATCTCAAGTCCAGAAAGTATTATTCACAGGACACATGGGGCCCTTCTCAAGGTCATTATAATTCATAACGATAACTACTACAGAGAGAAGGACGGATCCTGTTAAAGATGGTACCCACCAAAATAGGCTGAGCATTTTGGTCAAGTTCTCAAGCATCAGAGAACTGAGCAGCAGTGATCACTAGAATTCTTAAAACAGGGAAACTTGATGCTTTAGATACATTAAGATAAATAATTAAGAACAGATACATAATTAATCTCTTCAGAGCATATAAATGTTAGAATTAATCTCGAAACCCAAGAATGCTTACTAAAGCTCAGTTCACGGATTAATTTTTTTTTATTGTCTCATATAATTTTGACAAACCTGTTTAGAAAGCCCTTTGGATTCTATTTTCTCTGCTCTAGGTTGCCACTGACAAGAAAACATTTAAAGTGTTCAATTATTATATTGAGTTCTGTTATTATACCATATTGTTTTAGCTGAATTTAATCAGAGACCTTGCTATTTTCTTATTTTCTCAGGTTTCATTAGTTAACAGCTCTATGTTCTTGGTAACAGCCTTTCTCAAATTTAATTTCTATGTCAATAAAATTTAAAATTTTATTTTATTTTATTTTTTATTTTACTTTTTTTTTTGTTTTTTTTTTTTTTTGCAGTTTTTGGCCGGGGCTGGGTTTGAACCCTCCACCTCTGGCATATGGGGCCAGCGCCCTACTCCTTTGAGCCACAGGCACTGCCCCAAAATTTAAAATTTTAATCAGGCAGTCTATAAGCTAATTTTCGGCTCCAAAGTCTATGATTCTGAGTCCCATTAGCATATTACTCACCAATGAAAAAAGTCATTTCTGTACTCGTGTTAAAAACAAACAAAGCAAAAGTCCTTTTGGTGCCGTACGTCTGCAATCCCAGCACTTCGGGAGGCTGAGGTCAGAGGATTGCTTGAAACCAGGAGTTTAAGAGCAGATGGGGCAACATGATGAGATTCTATCTCTATAAAAATATAAGTTTTAAAAAAGATCTACGTCAATAGCCCTATATTTCTAGAAGTTGCTGCCATGTTTTGTACAAACAAAGATCTTGGGATTTGGAGTGAAAAAAAGACATTTTCAGCTCATACTAGTCCAGACAAGACAGCTGCTTTCAATTTTTAATTATTTCCAAGGTCACCCCCAGATTGGACTACCTCCACAAGTCAGGACAAATCTCAGGATAAACAACTGGATTTAGGTTTTCAAGAAAGCCCTGGCCCAGGAAAGCACTCCACAAGAATCAGGCATCTGAACCCAAACACTCCAACAAATTCTGAGAGAAAGGGAGTGGGGGAGAGAAAGGAGAAGATATATGTCAGGTCCCAAAGGAGAAACCAGAGGAAATGGAGGGTAGAAAGAAATCACCAATGCAATAATTTAAGAATATTTTCCATAACTGAAAGGGCATCAGAGCCCATGTTAGAAACCTCTGCTATATGATTAGCACAATGAATTTAGAAAGAAAAACAAAAAAATACACCATGGTACGTCACTATGAAATTTCAAAATACTAGAGATGAACAGAAGTCCTAAATATTCCAGAAGGGAGTAAAAATCCAGGCACGCGCCAATGATTGGGAATCACAATCTTACATTGCTGTGAGTCTCCCCAGCGACACTGGGGAGGTAGACGACATTGGAACAATGCCTTCAATCACTAATGACCTAGAATTCTACAGCAACCTCAACATTCATTAGGAGGAAAGGTAGGATCAAGGCATTTTTAGGTACACAAAGTCTTAAAAAATTGATCTTCATTGCACCTTTCTTCACAAGACAAGTGGACTATGGCTCCACTAAGAATGGACAGTTTAAAAAAAAAAAAAAAAGAAAGAAAGAAAGAAAGAACAGAGGAACAGATGGAAACAAGGGACCCCAGACTCTGGAGATTTAATATAGGAAAGCATATAAGGTCAGACCCCAGACAACAGCTGTGTCTTAGCCTAGAAAACATCCCAGAAAGACGGGGGCAGAATTGTGGGTAACTGCTGTATAAACGTCTCTCGGGGGAATAAAAAGAACTGACAGATTAGCTGATATTTTTAATTACTCTGAAATCAACTTTAGAGTCTAGTAAGAGTGTTTAGGACTAAACTATGATAAATACATATAAAACTGAGCAAATAATAAAAAAGTAATGATGTAATATCAATTCCAAAAAATAATCCCTAGAAATTATATGAGAAATCAAAGAAATTATAGTACACAATGTGGCACACCCATGATCAATATTTTTGTAGTCATAAAAGAGTCAACACTAACAGTTGATTTAACAAAAATGGTGATATAACTATATTGGGAGCATACACAGTAAATCTTATAGATGAAATGGAAATGATACGGCGTGTGGGAATTGCTTCAAAACAGCCAGTCCGGGAGTGCGTGAAGGGATGGGAAGAAGGTGGAAATGATCAATTCGTTTACGATGAGATAAATGATTGTTGAAGCTAGAGGACAGGAAAGGGGGGCCCCTACATCATTCTCACTACTTTTTTGTATATAATTTTCCACAATATAAAGTACTAAAAGATCACACTGGGAGGACGGGAAGGGGAAGGAGGAAGGTGTAACGGAACATAAGTGGAAGGAGCTGCAGGTGGAGAACTGTGTACAACAATTAAGAGAACTACATTCTACGAGTCTATGGCTGTTAATGGATACAATCTATAACCAGAAGATTGGAATACAGCCATATAAATAAGCATGTTATTTTGTAATGTGGAAGAAAATGCCCCAAGAAATAGTTAACATTGCTTCCGGAGAGTGGGAGGACTGATGTGGCTACTGCTGTTCTTCACAAGTCTTGCTTTACTATTTGAAATTTAACACTGTGGATAGTATTCCTTTGATTTAAAAAAAAATGAGCATAGCAATTAAGAAATGTCTATGTAGGGCATTGGCCACATACACCGAGGCTGGCAAGTTCGAACCCAGCCTGGGCCAGCTAAAACAACAATGACAACTGCAATGACAACCTAAAAATAGCCTGGCATTGTGATGGGCACTTGTAGTCCCAACTACTTGGGAATCTGAGCCAATAGAATCGCTTAAGCCCAAGAGTTTGAGGTTGCTGTGAGCTGTGATGTCTACAGAACTCTACACAGGGTAACAGCTTGAGACTCTGTCTCAAAAAAAAGAAATGGCTGTGCTACAACATTTGGGTACCAGGTACTTCTTTTAAATTTCTTTTAATATAGTTCTTCTACAATTTTTTCAGTAACAAACATTAAAAGCATTGCAAACGTTCAAGTATTTTATAAATTGCCTTTGTTCTGCTTGTTGAGGCTGCTGGCCTGTAAAGCAGACCCCCCTGGGGCCACAGTGTGAATCCAGAGCTTCTCACAGCTCTGCTGGGTTCTAACTCTTCCTTCACAACAATATAGCCACCTCAGTCTTCTCTCAGGCGAATGACTACAGGTATCCATGTCAACATAAAAAGGTTAAATTAAACAGATATAATAGTGACAACATAAGAAAGGAAATAAGAAGAATGATAACCAAAAACCAACTTTCACCACTCTTAGCTTGTATCTGGCTCCTAGCCCATGAAGGCATCTTGAACATAAACTATGGAAATCACTGAACATGACACCCTCAGTCAAATCAGTGCCCGGTCCATGAGCAAGCCACCTGCAGAAAGGCACACTGCGAAGACTCTCACTTCCATGTGGATAGCTACCATCCTTTTAGACTCTTGACTCAGCACTTTCAGAACAGGTAAAGATGATGAGATGAAGCTTATTTTAAAAGAATATACCTAAAGTTAAATACAGTGTCGGAAATGGACACTGTCAGATACTGTTGATGATGGTGAGATTATAACCGATCACAATCTTTCTAGAGGACAATTGATCTATAAATATAAGAAGCCTTGAAAATGAATATTTTATTCCTGGCCATTTCACTTCCAGGTATTTATCCTAAGGAAATAATCAGTGATTTGGGCAAAGATTTAGTTTCACAAATGTTTACCATAGTGCTGTTTATAACAGAGAAAAAGATGCAGGAAGCCTACATGTCCACTTGGTGATTGATGTACACTTGGACAAATTACAGAAAATGTATACAATGAAATACTATGAGGTCATTAAAATAATTCTATACAAAGATGTCTGGTGATACGAGAAAATACTCATTGTAGGGTGTTAAGTGAAAAAATTATAAAACAGAATATACACTGATCAAATGTTTGTAAATATATATAAATCTATATACAAAGAAATATAAGGGCTGACAACTAAGTTTGCAGACTCATCCTAGGAAAAGTGTACATACTGCCCCGGTAAATACCACTACTGTCACCTTCCAGGTACTCCCCTTGGGAAACTATGCAGGAACACCCACTTCTAGTCCACCCTTCAAGGCAATTTAGGAACTCTTTTTCTGTCATTATATTACCTTTGATGTCCTGAACTCTATCAAAATGTCTTCCTTTCAATATTGTCTTTATGTGGGGGTAAAGAAAAAAGCATTGGGACCAGCTCAGGTGAGTAGGGAGGGTGTTCCAATACAGTTATTTGTTCACTTGCTGAAAACTCCCTCACAGACAGGGCCATGTAAGCTGCTTTGCTCCCCTGAGGCAAGAGCCACACCTTCCTTCTGTCAAGATTTTTAGTTAAGAGTTTCCTAACTGCCTCCCTATTGATGTTTCCTTGGTCTGTAAACCAGTCAATGATTTGGGCACATAACTGGATGATTTTTTGCAATGTTTTCATCAGTTCTGCTCCTTACTGGCTGCCCTGACCTCTCCTCATCAGTGATGATTTCTCTCCCCTCAGAAAAATGTTAAATCTAATCCATTTGCACACTGCTGTTTTCTTCATGGCATTATCCTCATAAACTTAGATGAACATGTCCCTGATGTCATTTCCACTTTTGCCAAGTTTAACAGGAAATTTAATGTTTGTTCATTGCTCTAATTCAAGCTCCAACATTCTCGCAACACCACACAACAACACTTAACACCAACAATGAACAGCAAAACACCACCACACTTCAACACAAATGCAACTATGAGACATAATTCGTGTACACCAATGTTATGAAACCTTACTGGCTATTTACGCAGTGCTGCTAATGTATGTTCATGGTGGCAAGTTAATGGACTTAACTATCAGACCCTAGGCTCAGTGAATATAAACCAATAACAGTGTTATCTGGGATTTAAAATTTTCCAGTGAATCTTACTTTCTTCTTTTATATATTTATATTCTCTTCCATGAGCATACATCATTTTACAATAAAAATATGTAAAAAGAAAACAGGGTCACAAAAGTACTAGTTTCTTTTTAAAAATATTAAAATTGGTATAAACAAAACACAAACACAAAATGTTAAAAATATAGTGGCTCATGACTGTAATCTTAGCACTCTGTGAGGATGAGGAAGGAGGATCCCTTGAGGTCAGGATTTTGAGACCAGCCTGAACAAGAGGCAGACCCTATCTCTACTAAAAATAGAAAAAAAAAATATATTGTGGTGGGTGCCTGTCATCTCAGCTACTCAGGAGGCTGAGGCAGGAGGATCGCTGGAGCCCAGGAGTTTGAGGTTACTGTGCGCTATGTCACGATAGCACTCCACCCAGAGTGACAGAGTGAAACTGTCTAAAAAAAAAGCAAAAAAAGTTTGTGTATTTACATTCAATGCTTAGCTGTGATTTATAGTATTTTCATCACTCTGTACAAAATGCTAATTTCTCTTGTGATAGTTTCTTTAATCTATTTAGAAAAGTTTTGATTTTTTCCAAAATATCTGGGAACTTTTAAAGTACTTTTATTATTGATTTTTGGTTTAATTTTTCAGTGATCAGAATTGTACTTCTTTAGATTTTAATTCTTCAGAAATTAAAATCTGTGCTGTGCCTGGCATATATTTCCTTTTGGCAATTGTACCATGTGCATTTGAAAGCTTGCACTATTCTATGTACTATAAAATCAATTAGGTTAAGTTGATTAATTTGTTAAAATATTCTAGACCGTTTGATTTTTGTCCACTTTATCTATCAATTACTGAGAAAATATCATAAGATCTCCTGTTGTGATTGTGGGTTTGTCCATTTCTCCTTTCAGCACTGTCAAGTTTTGCTTTATATGTTTTGAAGCCACGTTATTAGGTATATACACATTTAAAAGTAGTACATCTTCCTGGCAGATTGACCTTTTTATCATTATGAAATGCCACTTGCAAAACTAACTCTCTCTTTAAGACGTCATCACCATATTGACTTTCTTTGAGTTAGTAACTGCATGGTAACTCTTTTGCCAATCTTTTACTTTCATAATTTCTGAATCTTTATATTTAATAAATGTTTCTTTCAAGCACCATATAGTTATTTCCTATCTGATAATTTTATTTGTATTTCCTATTTGATAATTTTATTTGTATTTCCTATCTGATAATTTTGTCTAATGCTTTAAATTTAATGAGACTAAAAATGTATTTTGTTAAAATCTTCCATCTTACTATTTGCTTTATATTTGTTCCTTTTCTGTATCCTTTCTTACTTCATTTTGGATTTATCAAGAATTTTTATTATTCTATTTTTCCTCTCTATTTGCTTCTTAGTTGCACATTTCTTTAACACTTTTAACTGTTACTGTAGTAACTATGGCATGTATCTTTGACCTATTAAAGTCTAATCTAAATTTATATTTTTACTACTTCCTAGACAACACAAAGGTTACAGAATACTTTTTCTCCATTTAACCACCTATTAAATTACATACTATTTTTGTTATGTATTTTAATGTTGTATATATTTTAAGAAATGTCTTGGATAGTCAATAATAATTTAGATTTGCCTATATATTTATCCTTTTGCTGCCTTTCACCGCTTCCTGAATCTCTGAGCTTCCACCCAGGACCTTGAACATACTAATCATAATTAAAGACTATGCCTGATAATTCCTTTATCTGCAACCCCCATGGTTCTTCTTCTATCACCATTTGTTCTTTCAGTTTTCAGTTATATCTTCTCTTCTTATATGTCTAGTTATTTCTGCCTGAGTATAAAACATTGTAAATGAAAATGTGGTAGAGATGTGTGGAGGCTCTGCATGACACTGTCTTCCCCCAGAGACAATAATGTGGCTTCTGGCAGATGGTCTCAGAGCACCAGTAATTCCAACCCATTTAACTCAGCTGGATTGACCAGGTTCACAGTTCAGCTTCAGTCTTTGTGGGGCTCTGACTTCCAGGACATAGTCCTTCAGGTTGTCAAATAAAAGTCTAGGGTATTTATCACCCCCTACTCCAGGTAGGTCTCAGTCCCATGTTATCCTCCATCAGCCCCATGATTGATTAAAAGCTGTGCTTAGTTTTTTAGCTTCTCAATCACTGCTTTTGGACTCTTCCTTTTCTGAATCTAGGTCTTGCAATTCCTTACTATCTTAATAGCTTTCCTGTCCTTTATTTATTTATTTATTTATTTAGACAGAGTTATTATGTTACCCTTAGTAGAGTGCCATGGCATAATAGCTCACAGCAACCTCAAACTCTTGGGCTCAAGCAATTCTCTTGCCTCAGCCTCCCAAGTAGCTGGGACTACAGGAACCCACCACAACACCTGGCTATTTTTCATTTTAACAGGCCCAGGCTGGGTTTGAACCCACCAGCCTCAGTGCACGTGGCTGGCACCCTAATCACGGAAATACAAGTGCCAAGCCCTTTCCTATGCTTTTAAGACAGAAGATTTTTCTTTTTTTGCAGTTTTTGTGGTTGGGGCTGGGTTTGAACCCACCACCTCCGGCATATGGGGGCGGCACCCTACACCTTTGAGCCACAGGAGCCGCCCTTCATATTTTGTCTATATTTTCTAGTCATTCTTAGTGGGAGAGTTGTTTCAAAATAATATAGTCTACCAATGCCAAAAGAGAACTTCACTACACGAGTTTTTAAAACAAAATCCCAAATAAATAGGTTTTTTTCCTAACCCACTTCAATTCAGCCATGACCATGCTCAGTTAAAATAAGTTTGAGTACCTTAGAGTATTAAGCTAAATTTCAACTTCTATGAGTACACTTTCTTCAAAAAACTCTAAAAGAATCTCCTAGCCATCGTCCAACATTTTATCACTGGCTCTGACTTGTAACCATTCTAAAAACCATTACCTCTCTCTAAAGATAAAAGCCAGTATAGCCTCTCTTTCTTGCTACTGTTTACATCACTACAAAATTTGAGAACTGTGGATGACTTTTTACGTCTGCTAGCTCAACACTATGGTTTTAGAAATTAGAAACCTGTGGTTCAGAGGTGAAATAATTTGGACATAGTCATAAACAATATCCTGAAAAAGCCAAAAAAACTAATCCAGTTCAAGTTGAGGTCATCTGAACTAGATATTTAAACTAAGAGCACAACTTCAAGAAGAAGTTTATTAAAGAAATAAATAAAATGGAACCAATCCTTATAAACAAAGTAAGGGAAAAGCATTAGAAATTTGAGCATTGCCTGAATATATGTGGTTGCTAGGAATAATTAATTATGTGTTAGGTGTGATCATGTTATCTGGTTAGTTTTTTTGTTTTTGTTTTTTTTAAACAGTGTCACTATGTCACCCTCAGTAGAGTGCCATGGCATCACAGGCTGACAACAACCTCAAACTCTCGGGCTCAAGCCATTCTCTTGCCTTAGCCTCTCTAGTAGCTGGGACTACAGGGGCCCACCACAATGCCCAGCTATTTTTTGTTGCAGTTGTCACTGTTGTTTAGCTGGCCTGGGCTGGAATCAAACTCACTAGCCTGGATGTATGTGGCCGGTGCTCTACTCACTGAACTATGGGTGCCGCCTTCTTGGTTATATTTTTGTAAGTCACTATCACTTACATATACATACTAAAATATTTATTGATGAGTTGATGTGATTAAAATTCACTTCAAAGTAACACAAGATGGGAGGAAGTAAGTGTGTGTATAGATTAAATAAATTGACAGTGAATTAAAAGATGAGTATTACACTATTTATTTGAAATTTTTCATTAATAAAAAGTAAAAATGAAGTAAAAACAGTAAATACAATACACAAAAAGTTTAACTGGTTGGTTTTTCCTTTTCTAATCTTAAAAGAAGTTACCAAATGAATGAATTAAAGGGGACTAGAGGTCAGATCTATTTATAACAATATAGTTGAACAAATAATCTCTAGATAACAAATCTCAGCCAGTGGCCCAAATAATTTCAATAATAACTTCTGTCAACTAAGCTGAGCAAGAGGCAGGAGGAGGCTGTATTACTTAGTATAATTCAACCTGTCTTAGATTTCATTACATGAATACTAATAATATTGTTCACAGAATCATTTTTAAAATCTAAAAGAAATTACCTAATTTGTGCTAATGCCTAAGTAAGTATTCAGAGCATAAGACATTCTCAATATTCTATAACCCAGACCCTTCTCCACTCACAAAGCGTCTTTTGGTGGAATGTTGGCGATGTCTTAGGTATTTCAGAGTCCAAGTCAGAGTTACTAGAGATAAAGGGTAAAGTGGTAGAAGTGCGAGTTAAAAGGGAAAGGAGAGTCTCAAAGATAAAAACAAATTAATGTTGTCCTAGGTCTCCTGCAAATTGCTCTTTTATATCTAAAAAGTCATAAATTGGAGAAAAACTTTGCAAAATGATTGACCCAATCAAATTTTCCCTGCTCAGTCAATGGTCGGCCAAGTATTCCTTTCAGGGGTGTGTCCCAAGTTCTTTGTCCCCTGTATCCTTGCTTTCCATGCTGTCACATCCCAAGACCCTGCTCCTCAGCCCCCAGTGCCAACACCTGCCTTCCAGCCTGCCTGGGCTGGCACCATGCCCCGTCACCAGGGACTGCCTGCAGAAGGCAGATATCTCAGAGGGGGAGGCATACTTCCCTCCAAGGAACATTGGCTTTTCCAGCCAAGGCAAGCCCTAGGTTGTGAACACTTAGTGAGCTAATCACTCTAATTTAAATACACTGATTTGCAGACACACATACACAACACTTGTTTATTAATCTCAACTACCAGAAGTTAGATCCTCAGTACTCAGTATTTACTTATTTAAGACAAAGAAAGATAGACCTTTTTATTTTATTTATTGAAATTACAGAACAATAGCAACTTACTATCAGCTGACATTTACCAAATGCTTACTATGATCTAAGTTACGGCCACATCACTCCATAAGCACTCATTTTCTCATGTATATATTCATCTCTTTAAATTCTAAGAACCACCTATGAGAAAGATACCTATCATTTATAAGAAGAGAAACTCAGGCTCAGAAACAGTAAGTTACTTGCCCAGGGACACACAATGTCATGCTCCTAAGTGGTGGGGAATTATTATATAATAGTTGTAATCTTTTTAAAAAGGTTGAAAACCAATCCCAATTATGAAAATGAGCCGTGAGAATATACAGTTAAAAGGGATTGCATAACCCCCGGATATCCTCCTCACATCCTGGATGAAAGTGCGTGCTTATCTGTAATATTGCTGATCCCTGGATCACTTTTCTCCCATCTTCTACCCACATCCTCGCTATACTGGCATGGGGTCCTCCAGAAACAACTCAGTTCTTGCCCTGGACTTAAACTGCTCTCTATGGCCATCCTTGCTTTTTTTTTTTTTTTTTACCTAAGCTCCACATTCAGGAAAAATAAAAATACGGACCCAAGTACTGTTTGCTAAATGCACTGATCACTATTGCTGCTCAGAATGAGGGCAGTTGCAGGGCTAAGTGACAGGCAGTTGTGTGCAGGAACCTCCAACCAAGTGAAGGCAAGGGACTGAGGCCCGGCCCGGCCTGGGTGGCCTGCAGGAGGAACACAGGTTCCTGGCCGGGGAGTCCAAGGTTGTAGGCTCCTGCCTTAGGTTAAACCAGAGCACACCGAGTGCTCACACTACTACAGCAAACAGAGCCTGTGAGACACCAGCTGCTACCAGTAGGCTCCCTTCACAGGGCCTTCTGTGTGTTCCCGCACTGCACTAAGCATGTTATGCTACTATCATATTAACTCTTTAAGTATTCTGCTGAGGTCCATGTTATTATCCCTGTTAAACAGAAAAGAATTTGGAAGCACAGACAGCCTTAGTAATGTGCCCAAGGCAACACAGGGACAGGCTTAAAACCCAGTGCTCCTAACTCCAAAGCACATGCTATTAACCACCACTGACATAGCCACACATGTACCCAAAAATCTACATGCTCAAGTTCATCTCTCCTTCACAGAGGGAGTGAAGAGACACCCATAAATTCCAAATGACACACATCAGATGTAGTTACTCTCCCCCAGACCTCAATCCAGCCTCCCCAGACAGGACTTGGGTTTCCCTTGTCAATCACCTCCATTTCTAAGAGGGGTACTATTATTACCCATAGATGAATCATCTTAAATAGAAGGGAAATCTTTTTTTGTAGTAAAACCTATTTTGGGTTAAAAGCAGAACTAACCTAATCAAAAGGTTAATTACGGGCCCGTATACTGAGAGTGGCAGGTTTGAACCTGCCCGGCCAAACTATAACAAAAAATAGCCAGGTGTCATGGCATGTGCCTGTAGTCCCAGCTACTCAGGAGGCCAAGGCAAGAGAATCACCTAAGCCCAGGAGTTGAAGGTTACTGTGAGCTGTGATGCCACAGCACTCTACCGAGGGCGATAAAGTGAGACCCTGTCTCTTAAAAAAAAAAAAAAGGTTAATCACAACAAACTATAAAATTAGAAAATCTTCAAGAAGAAAGGCTACACAATCATTCTTCCATTCTTTATGGTTCAAAAAAAATATGTGTATATATATTTCTGTGCATACACACACAGACACATGTATCACTAAGAAAGTTATTTCGCTTAACACTTAATAAGTAATAATTATCAATTCAAACAATTCCCTGGAACCAACAGGGCCTATAAAAGGCCTTTGGACAATTCACTATGACTGCAGAGGAAGCAGCATTAGACTAACAAAGGCTTCACATCTTCCCTTTAGCTAAGGAAAACACAAATTATCAAAGAACCGTAAAAGCCAAGTAAGCATAGTCCAGTCAGGCATGTACAATTCAGGAAAAACACAGCCAGGTGGGTAAAGGCAGAGGCTTCTGGGTGAGATTTTAGGAAGCTGCCTTGAGTCTTCTCCTTCCCAAGCCTTCCTTGCTGAGGAGGGGCTTCTGGACACTGCAGGATCAGGCACCCCAGATGCTGGGGTACTGGTGCCCCTCTGCTGTGAAATCTCGTGGAGACTTTCCCGGCAGCATCAGAGAAGGGCAGGAAATCAGGGTGGTGTGTCAAGACTAGGGTTCCCCCAGACTCCCTTCACCAAATCACATAATCTCTGTGAGCCTCTTTCTCATCCAAGAACTAAAGAGACTCAGCTGGGTACTGGCTCCTACTCCCACACTCACGTGCTATCTCCTCCGCCCCTCCAGATCAGTCTCAGTCCAACACCTCCCTGGGGCACCCCTGTTCTTATTTTAAAAAGCATAGAATTGCTCCTCATTACTCATAGATTCCATATTGGAGAATTTGCCTACTGGCTACAATTTATTTGTAACCTTAAAATCAATACTTATGCTGCATTTACTGTCGTGGGTGGGCACATGCAGGGCACCAAACACTTTGAGTGATCCCAACGCTCATGTTCTAAAAAGGTCACACGTGACACTCTGCTTCCTTGTTTCCGCTCGCAGTTCCTTTTGCCATCTAGTGAGTGCCCTTTTTTCTCATTTTTGTGCTTTTTGTTGGTTTTACTCTTTAAGATGGCCCACACGTGTAGGGCTGAAGTGCCGTCCCAAAGCACAGGAAGGCTGCTGGGGTCTCACCATGAAAACACCTGTTTCAGGGGAGGCACATTCAGGCAGAACTTGCAGTGCCATGGGCCATGAGTTCAAAAGTTAATGAATCAACAATAGATATTCAATAAGATACCTTTATACACAAAACACGTGTAAAGCATGGTTATATATCGATCACTTGGTGAAAATGTCAAGGCTCACAAGATCCTAAGCCTGTATTTCCCCCAGGAGCAACAGTTCCATACTTGTTTATCCAGTGTTCATGGCAACTTTATAGGACATGACCACTACAAACAACCGGCTGTTTATGCTCGGTCTAGACTTCATACACAACTGTAGAAATGGAATTGAAAACCCCAGAATTGTGCAGTGCACAACCTGCCCAACCACACGCCGCAATGCTGCTCTTAAGATAGGATCTACTTGGAATGGAGAATAGTGAAAAAACAAAATGGAAACAAATAAGAAGCTCTTCTAGTGTTCATGGTGAAATTATAACACATGCCCTAAACTCCTGACATGACTACACCCATTTAGGAACCTGAGTGTCTCCTGAAATGCCCTTCCTATTCATCCAGCTTATACTTACATAAGTATTCTGAATTTTGTAAGAAACAGCCCCAAGTGTTTCTATCCTCTCTCCTCAGATCAGTTTGTAACTGTCATTAATAATTTCAGATGGTGCCCTCATGACAAAGTTCCCCACAAAATCCACTGCAGAAACACAGGCTAGCAACAATAAATAATTCATGCACATGCCTGAAAGCCCTACTAGAAAGATAGACTGGGAGAGGTTTTGAAAGGAGAGAGAACACAAAAGCAGAAAAAAGAAAAAAATAGAAAAATTAGAAAGGCAAGAATGCTAGAGAAAGATTGAGTGTAAGAGCAAGAGTTTTGGAAATAAATGCCACTTCAGAAAGGCATCAGCAAGGTGGATCCTGATTTTGTTTTTTCATTTTCAAGTAGAGGAAAGTTTTTGGTTCTTATCATTGTATTATAATATGGTGACAGCACTTCTTATGTCTCAAAGATACAATCACCCCATCCCATCACTGATGGTATCACAATTTCATGCAATTAAGCCTGGCCAGCATGCAATTCTTCTTTGAGGCTGTCAAGATGAGGATAAACAAACAGTGCTATTCTTAGATTCTGAACTCAGACATGAAGGTTCAAATCTCATCCATACCACTTGCTACATGACTGTCAAGAAGTAGCTTAACTACTGAACTTCAGATTCCTTGTTTGTAAAGTGGAAATAATTACAGCACCTACTACACAGGACTGTTTTGGAAATTAAATGAGACAACGCACATAAAGCACCTAACACCACACTAAGGATATTAAAATGTTATTTGCTAATATGATTTCCTAACTGATAAACCACACCCAGACCTAGCTCTCAAGGGAGCTTTAAGTCAGCTGGGAAAACTGCAGCAGGAAGCACATCTCACAGAAACCCCTTTGGAGTTATCCATCATGAAAAGGCGATTCTGGCAGGAGAAAGCAAAGAGAGGAGTAGTTTGAGTTTCTCAGGCTTTCTACTTTTCTTCTCTCATTGCCAAGTAATGGATCAATGGCTTTCCAGAGACCAAAACTAATCCTGCAAGTGAAAATGATGTGATTACAGGCTCAAGACTTAGAAGCCACAGTCAGATCCCATCGACATGACAAGGAGGGACAAGTGACAGGAAAATAAACTTGGGTACATGGGTAGCAAATGCAAAACCTCTAGGGCCATCAGCTAAGAGGAGGTCCTGAGGCACACACGAAGGGCTGCCACCCCTACAGCTTCCATCCCTGAGCTCATCCCTGAGCTCAGGATACACATCAGAACATGTGCCTGCCAACCAATTACAACAGTTTTGTCCGATATGTTCTGTAGGCACCTGCCCAGTAGCCCTTACTGCTTAAACACCTACAGTGGAATTCTGACTTTGAGGTCATTATTTCTGAAGAAAGGAATCACAAAATGCTTCACTAAAATAAGAAAGAAAGAACTTGATACTTGCATCAGCAAGTCAGCAAATACCACACTTTCCCAGAGGCACAGCTCAGGGACCTTCTGGGTCAAATCCTGAAAACGCATCAGCAAGATAAGTGAGGTTAAAAAGCGGAGAAGGGGGGGGCCCAATATAGGGCTAATCTAGACATGTGTGTTTCCGTTGTCATCACTGATCAAATGAAGCACTTAATTTTGTTCTTTCTTTCTCCGTTTAGTGCATAAAGGGATCATGGGCCTTACAAGAATCTTTTGGGTCAACTAATTCAACCTTCTGACTTGACTGTGGATCCTTAGCACATATTACAGATTTAAGAAAGGTGAGAGTTGAGATGGGATGAGAGCAGTCCACACAATCATAAAGTGGGGCTGAGATCCCACTCTCTCGGGCCTTGCCAGCGTCTTGGGCATCTGAACCTTCTGCTTTCAGCCCGTCAGTCTACCAGCCTATTTGCTGCTAGCTCTCTCCTTCTTGCCGTGGACGTGCCCCTGGGATGTTACTGCAGTGCCACTCCTGCCAGGACCATTATCTCCCCATCGGGCCTCCAGCCGCCTCCTCCCCACAAGCCCTAACTGGGACCAAGCCCAGACTCTTGTAGCCCATGTCTGCAGCACAAAACCAGGTGCACCTCACACCCCAGGACGGACTTCACTTCAGATCTATGGTTTCACATCTTAGCTGGACTCCAGACCAAGTCACTAATCCTTCTATGTGTCCTTGTCTGAGTCCAAACCACAAGGTGAAACAATGGAGGCTGCCTGTTCAGAGTTGGGAAAGAGACGGTTTTAAGGGCTGGGTCCTCCCATGAGAAACCCCATCTGCAAAACTGCTGAGCTGTGGAAAGACAAGACCTGTTGTCTGGAAATAGAACTGAAGTTCAAAAGACAGAGAAGCTGACTGTCCACCTAGCTGGAAGCGTTTAGATTGACTTATAAGTGAAAGGTGGGCTAAGGAGATGGAAATTAAAGAGCTAGAGAGAACAAGTGAGGCATGGGAGGCAGATCCCTCCAAATCTAACTTGTAAAATGTGACCAGTTAGCAGAACTGTTCCTTCCCAGCCACCCCAGAATCCCCCCAGGTGACCCAAACCAAACAAGAAAACCTCCCACGCCAGTCAATGTCTCTCCCCAACTTCAATAACTCTCTACAAATCCACTGTCATCATGTGAGAACCACCCAACTCATCTGGACTCACCCCCAATCTTCTTTGTTACTTCTCGGTAAAAAGGACCTTCCTCCCTTGGTCCCAGGCAAATCTCCCTGTGTCCACTCCCCGCCCCACCCCTCCTGTGTCCTGAGTGGCCAAAGTGGCTTTATAATTACTCCTCTCTCCTGCACCTCCTGTGCTCCTTTTCATTTAGAGGTGTCTTTTTGCCTCAGCAAAAAAGGTGTGTATGCGGAACTGTGTATGCAAAGCTATGTATGTGGGACTGTGTTTGCGGGGCTGTGTGTGCGGGGCTGTGTATGTGGAGCTGTCTATGGGGATCTGTGTCTGCAGAGCTGTGCATGCGGGGCTGTGTATGCGGAGCTGTGCATGCGGGGCTGTGTATGCGGAGCTGTGCATGCGGGGCTGTGTCTGCAGAGCTGTGCATGCGGGGCTGTGTATGCGGGGCTGTGTCTGCAGAGCTGTGCATGCGGGGCTGTGTATGTGGAGCTGTGCATGCGGGGCTGTGTCTGCGGAGCTGTGCATGCGGGGCTGTGTATGCGGAGCTGTGCATGCGGGGCTGTGTCTGCGGAGCTGTGCATGCAGGGCTGTGTCTGCGGAGCTGTGCATGCGGGGCTGTGTCTGCAGAGCTGTGTGTGTGGGGCTGTGTATGTGGAGCTGTCTATGGGGATCTGTGTCTGCAGAGCTGTGCATGCGGGGCTGTGTATGCGGAGCTGTGCATGCGGGGCTGTGTCTGCAGAGCTGTGTGTGTGGGGCTGTGTATGCGGAGTTGTGCATGTGGGGCTGTGTCTACAGAGCTGTGTATGCGGGGCTGTGTGTGTGGGGCTGTGCTGCCCATGGGCAGTAAGGACACAGAGTGCCCCTCCGCCTCATCCTGAGGCACATGCTGTTGCTCACAGTCCTGGCCATGGTTCTGTCACTGGTTTTAGAAGTCCCAGGCCCAGGCCCAGCCTAGGTGGCAGCCAGACTTCTGAAATACCTCGAATAAGCTGAGGAAGCTGGGAAATGCCATGGAGGACAAGGCCTGGTAAGTCATTGACAAAGTGACATTCCTGCCTGCCGAGACCAGGAATTGGTTTTCAGAAGCATTCGAGAACATGATGGAAAAACTGCAAATCTGAATGCCTGGAGGGCCATACACCAGGAGAGGCTCTGAGAGCTCCCACACCTCAGCGCCTGTCCCAAGACTCACTGAAGGACGTCCAAGGACCCACCCCCACCCACCCCCACTAAAATTCCTATCAAAAATTCAAAAAAGGCAGGTGAATTGCTTGAGCTCAGGAGTTCAAGACCAGCCTGAGCAAGAACAAGACCCTGTCTATTACTAAAAATAGAAAAAAAAAAAAAAAAAAAAAAAAAAAGTTGGCAAGAGGATCAGTTGAGCCCAAGAGTTTGAGGTTACTGTGAGCAGTGACGCCACAGCACTCTACCCAGGGTGACAGAGTGAGGTTCTGTCTCAGAACAAAAAAAAAATTGCTTACATTTCCATAATATTTAAATTGAGATCATCATTCACACATACACTCCCATTAGCTTGCAGGTCTACAAAAGTACTGCTCTTCAGACTGAGAGCTCGGAATATCCAATGCTATCTTCTAGATTACCAGGAATCAGTTTTTGCTTTTGTTTTTTGGCTTAACAAAGGGCATATTATAGACCACCAAAGCCCTTATTTCTTATGTAAACATTAAACTCATTCTCATTTGAAATAGGAATGGGGTTATTTAACCCACCAAACCTGCGGTAAAGTCAGTAATTATTGGCTGCCCTTTCCCAGCCTCTGTATCTTCTGCACAAGAATCCTCGTGGTGGCAGACCTGGCAGAAACCACCAAAAAACAGAAACCAGCACTGACAGGACCCCAGCCCAACCGTACACAGTAAGAAAGAGTAAAGGGATTTTAATATTCACAGGCTAAATTTGGAAGCACACGGAAATAAAGCAGAGTTTTAACAGCCCATTTAGTGAGTTCATTTAATAAAACAAACTATCCCCATGGAGATGGTCCCAGGTATACCTATTTATCAACAACTACTTAAATCCACACAGAAGTTATCACACAGCCCCTGATTTAAAATTCTAGTTAATGCTAGCAAAACACTCAGACTTTCCCATTCCTGCCGGACAATGCCTGAATAAGTAATTAACAACTGACTCCTTTATTCCTCCCCACCTGAGTCTGTGCCCCGGCGTCCCTCAGCACCACTGGACCATGTGGCACAATGGTCAAATGCGCTAGTGTTCCTTGTACGGTGGTAGATGTCAGCCCTGCAAAGTGGCTGGGGACACACACACGTCCCTCACACTAACATCCCGTCCTCCTGTCCAAGTGGCACCTAGTGAGGTTTCAGGGATGTTGAGCAGTTCTGGCTTCTGCCTACGCCCGTTTTGTTATGAAGACCTAGCACAGACATTTTTAACACAATAGTCATTCCTCCCGGCAGACCATGTAATTCCCTGTAATCATAAAGGAGCAAACGCACCCCTCACTTTCTATCAAAAGAAGTAGCATAATTCTATAAGTATAGGTGGGAAGGAGGAAGGTAGAAAGAAAGATAAAACATTTGGATGGGGCAGAGTCTCAAAGAAACAGAGCTGAAAGGAAAAGTCTACCATGTCCAGCTATGTCCAGCTGGGTCAAACAGCTGTGGTCCAGAGGAGGTTTCCCATACACTTAACCTCTATGTCAAATCCTATGTGATATATATATATATATATATATATATATATATATATATATATTTTTTTTTTTTTTTTTTTTTTTTTAAATGTCTGTGTTTGTATGTATGTATGTATCTCAGAATCAAAAAGTGCATGCTGGGAAGAACTATTCCTCTGAAAAAAATGTCACCCAAGGCACAGTGAAAGTGCATGAGAATGCGGCAAATCTTTGAAAATCTGCATATCCTAAGAAAAAATATCATTTGTAATTCATGTGTTTAATAATATCTGAAAGAAGTCAGGAAGTATCAGAAACAAGAACTTGGTTTGTTTGTACTACAGCCTAATGGATAGCTATGCAACGCTGCAGCCTCAAGCAAACTTTGTGGAACTAGAAGCTTCCTGAGGATGGGGCCGTCTGCCCCCACAGCCTTAAGGCCTGGACCAGGGCGGACACCCAATAATTGACCATGAATGAATGGGGTGAATGAAAATTGAATGAGCTGAATAGGCTTCTGAAGTGGATTACAACATTTACCATTTCCACTTTTTGAGACAGAAAAATGGGAAGAAAAGCCAAGATTTAAGCCGACATGGTTCTAACTCAATACCATTTTTGTTAGCAGTAAGTATCTGGTGCTGAGTCTGTGATGAGGGCTAGTAAAGCTATTAAACACACATGAATCCAGCTGGTCGGGCTGTACTGCTGTAATTTGTCCTCGATTTACACCTACAGCTTAATGTAGTCATCCCAGGTTAGTGCACTGAGCATGCTGTAGGCACCAAATGCCACACTGGATACCAAATACATAATAAAAAGAAATCACTGCCAATAAGAGCTTAAAGTACTGGAAGGTATAACAGAAACATAAACAAAACAAAACAAAGCAAAACAGCACACACCGTGCAGTGATACAGAAGTGCGTACCAGGGAGAGGAGCCTGCAAGGAGGGTAATGCTGTCTTTAAGGGGGAGGGAGAGCATCGCTCGGAGAACAGCCTGGGCACAGTCCGTTTGAAAATCAATTGAAGCTGCTAGTGGGAAGAAGTGAGGACGAGCGGGCCAGCAGTCCAGCGAGGGCCCGGGGCAGGGAGGGACACTGAGGGCAAAGCAGCAGCATATTTGGGGTGGGGCGTTAACAAGAAGTTGCCAAACTGGAAAATTGAAAGAGAGAATAAATAGATGGGGAAGTGAGAGCAGAGAGACTTGGGAGTTGGTGGGAAACTAAGATAAGGACAGGACTTCGCAAACAAACTGAAGAATTTGGACTTCGGCCTCAGAACAATGAGACCACTACAAGCTTCAGGCACAGGGTCAATTTTAGGAAGTCCTTTGGGCTTGAAAACACCCTTGACTACCCTGGTTTTCTGAACTGTCCCTCTCCAGGCTGGAGTCTTTACTGTATCACTCAGGTGGCACTGAGCCTGTACTGCTACTATTAAAGCTTAAGTGTGCAAGACTTAATTATAATAATTTCACACACCAGATGGCCATGGACCATTTCTCAGATTGCTTTGTATTTCTCCAGAATTTCTGACAATATTCCCAGTTCTGCATCTAACACCTCGCTCCTCAAAGCCAGACACCAAAATCCAATTACCTGATTAACATCTTCCTCTGGCTTTTTCAGACCTTCAAGGTGAGCTTTTCAAAAACTTACTTCATCATCCTTCCTCCAGACCTGCTTCTTCTCCTGTGTCCCTCGTTTAGTACATGGTATTATTCCCTCAGTTGGCCCAAGCCCAGAATCCCGGGCATCATCCTTGATCCCGCTTCAATTGCCAAGATCTCCCAGATCCCAACTCCTCTCCAGCCGCGGCTACACTGTGATTAACCCCACCTTCGTCCTCTCTTGCCCCAGTCAATCGTTCTCCAGGCAGGGCCAGAACACTGATGTCTTTATAAAATGACAAATCTGATCACATCTCTCTCTAGAGCAAAACCCTACAATAATTCCTATTGCCTTAAGATAGAGTCCAAAGCCTTAAACTTACAAGGTCTTTCAACCCTTCATTAGTCAGCCCAGGATTATCTCTTTAACCTCATCTCTTACCATTCTCCTCCTCCCAGTCCACACTGAGACCATTCTGACATCTTTCCAGTTTCTTCAATGTGCTATTCCTTCCTTCCTCCCTCCCTTGACCCCAACCAAAGACCCTTACCCAGTCTCCTAATGCTGTCTCCACCGTTACGACTCCATGAACACAGGAAGGTATGTGTCTGGCTCACCGTGACCTGGAGTGTGGTACAAAGCTAGGGACCCAGTAAACATTTTCTGAATTAACAAATTAATATGTACATGGTTGGAGTTTATTCTGAATGACTTCATTATTCTCAGACTGTAATTTCAAGCTTTCATTAATTTGCTCGTGATGAGAAGAAAAGCTTTGACTAAGATCAAATAAATTCTAGAGATATACACACAAACACACACACAACGCTCTCTGTCAACAACACGTTCCCCTTTATCCTCTTCCGTATTCATTACTCCACACTCTATGTTTAAACATGTGATATGACTGAAAATCTAAATACTGAAATTGTACAGTGTGCAATGTACAAAAATAAAGCAAAGGTTAGGGAGGTATTTGAGGAAGGAAATGTGGGCTGGTCTAGCACAGACAAACAAAACCAAGAATTTTTACCACGAGGAATGCATAGGTGTGCAGTAGGCACACAGACAGAGTGAGCTTGCTTGCATCAACATACCTGTTGTTTTGCTGAGGCAGTTGCTAACAACAGACAGAATTTATTTTTTCCTTTATGGATCTAGAGCCCTGATCCTAGAGTCTAAGATAACCGACATGTGTCCTGCATCTCAGCGTCTTTGACTTTTGGAATTTTAAGGTTGACCATCCACGGGCTGTTCCTATTCCACTGCCAATGGCTGACTGTTCAGAATGAAATCACCGTGTGTGCCCCAAGACAAGAAAAAACTGCCGAGTTCTGTGCTGCGTTAACCGGGCATGGCACAGCAGCCCCACTGCAGAACACACACAGTCTGGTCTAAAACAGAACTCAAGCATCACCAAAGAAGTCTCTGTTTATATAACAAATCGGGAGAGAGCCTAAGAGTCTGATAAAGCTGCCTTTGCCGGCTACCCAGCGAGGGATAGATGGATCCCCGGGGTAGGTTGGCAGAGCTGCCCCAGGTGTGCAGGCGGGTTGGTGGGCTGGTTCACGTCACTCCTTGCCCAGGGCCCTGCAGAATCATCAGGAAGCACCAGGCCACACTGAGCAAAGCCCCCCACCTTAGTCAGGGATCCCACCTGGTTACAGAGGCCCCTCCCTCTGTAACCACCAAAGAACACCCTCACGAGGTCAGGGAATTATTTTAAGAAATTCAAACCCCAGAAAGGATTAAGTACGTGCAATCAGTCAGGCCCTGGACCCAATAGTTCAAAGAAACTTGGTTTACTTCAGCCTACCCTAGTGGGGTCTTAACCAGGCCTCTTCCTACCTTTAAGATTATATGAAAATTTATGAATAGGGGCTTATTGCTCCAACGAGAAAGGTCACATCCACTGGATTAGTCTCGGAGCTGTCACTGTATCCTCAAGGAGCCCTGCCTGCCCAGAGTGGGGAAGCACTGAGGCCTCTGGGGCCGTCCAAGCTGAGGGGCTCTGCTTGCTACCTCCATCTCTTCCTTGCTTTGTGCTGGGAACAAGAAGCCACACTTCAATTTCCCACAAAGTAGCAGCGACCATCACTCCAGCCCTCCCATCTGCATTACAACTCCAGATTTCGCCCAACCTAAGCTCCACCCCACTTGCAGCAAGATGTTACTTCAGTTGAGAATACCTCTGAGTAAGCACAGGAACTGGGCCTAAGGGTCCTAAGATTCAAATACCTACAGGCACTGAATCATTCTGGAAGAGACCCCGTAAGTCTGCAACCCACAAGACTGAGCTCCATCCTTCACTGAAGTAACCTGACCTTCCCCCAGGTCTGACATGCCACCAGACAGCCCCCTCTTGGGCAGGAACGACCCTACTGTGTAGCTCTGCACACGGCCCCTTCTCCCTGGGCCTGGCTGCTCTAAGACCCCAACAGACAGCAAGTCAGAGCTATAGGTGGTTGTCCCCCTTACATCACGTATTATGTCACCTCAACCAGGACTGTCATTCCTGTACCGATGGCTAAACAGAAGATGTGCTAGACCTAAGAGGAACGTGAAAGATATTTTGATAATCTCAGAAATAAGTCCAATTTGGAATACACCCTACTTCTTGGACAGCTTTACCTTGAACCTTAGAGAGAAACCCTACAAGGAATAGCCAAGTGAGCTGACCCAGGTGAGGGTGAACCTTGCCCTGCTGCCACCCCTCCAGAGGAGAGTTACTTTGTTATTTTAAATCACAGGAATAAGATCTGTGGCTGCTGTTGTTACATGTGGAGAAAGCTGTTCGGATTTAAGATATCTGACATGTACATGGTTCACTGGAAGTCAGTGTGTTTTTTAAAGAAATGTGCATAAATCCCAAACAAACACTGTTTCCAGAACAATGTAAAGCATCAGCCAGTAGAGGTGTAGCTGGTCAAGTATGTTCTAGGCAGTAGAGAGTTAAGAGTCTGAGATACATACATTATAACCTTAAAAAGTTCTCCCCATTGGTCTGATTAAGACAAAAAAAAAAAAAAAGGACAAAGAGCCAATGGAAAGAAAACACACTTTGCAATTCTGTTTCACTTCAGTAGACAATCAGGGAAACAGACGATAAAAGCTGCCCCTGTCCTCAAGTCCGGACTCAGTTGCCTTTGAAAGGCATAACGTGAACCACCCAGCTACAGCACAGTTGCCAGGGCAGCGGTTCAGCTGGTTTAGTAAGGTTCTCTAAAGCGAAGTTTCTTATTGACCCCAGGCCATGAACCAGGTATGAGAATCAGCTGAGAGACCCGTGCCCAGCAACAGACGAGTAGATAAAGCAAATGAGATCCGTGGACACAGTGGAATACTACTGAGCATACAAAGAGCAAATCCTGAAATTGCAGGATAGCACTGGAGGACAACGGGTTAAATGAAGGCCGGGAACAGGAAGACAAACTGCAAGTTCTCACTCACGGCTGGGGGCGGGGGGGCCATGCCATGGAGGTAGAAAGTAGGACGGAGGGCACTAGAGGCCGGAAGGGTGAGGGAAGGAGAGGTCAGGGGAGGTCTGTTAAAGGATGCGATTACAGCCAGACAGGGCAGTGAGCTGAGCTGCTCTACACCGCTGTGGGGTGACTAACTTAACAGTAAAACCGTTTCAGAGAGCTAAAAGGAGGCTACTGAAAGTTCCCAACACAAAGAAATGATATGTGTCCAAGATGACGGAAATGCTAATTACCCTGATCCCATCAGTATATATTCTACGTATCAAAACATCATATTGTACCCCATGAATATGCATAATTATTTCTTTAAAATTTTAAAAAGACAATGTATATATTGGGAGAAAATATTTGCAACTCACATATTCTATACAAGTTATATACAGATTATAAAAAACACAAGAAAAATTTGTAAATAAAAAATTGACAATCTTACCTCAACTTGCTGACATGGCTTTTTGAAGAACTATTAGAGATGTATTAAGAGCATTACAAGAAAGAAACTTCTACTGAGTACAGTCGTTTGATGGTTTTGGTTTAGCTATTACATAACTGCATTAACTAACAAGTAAGAAGCCAGGTACAAACTTTATTTGCCAAGGATGAGTAGATATTACTAATTTTTTAAGTCTTTCATAAGCCATTTCTGGAGTATAAAATATTAATGATTTGAATCTTAATTATTTGTATAGCACATTTCAAAGCCCATTCATAAGCCAGAGACCTCCAAAAAATATCAGAAAAAAGAGGTACCTAACACAAAAGCTCACAACTGCTAAGGTATAAAGTATTAAAAATAAACTGTGTTGGCTTGGTGCTCGTAGCTCAGTAGTTAGGGTGCAAGCAACATACACCAGGACAGGTGGGTCGAACCCAGCCCAGGCCTGCTAAATGGTAATGACAAATACAACAAAAAAATAGCTAGACATTGTGGCAGGCGCCTGTGGTCCCAGCTACTTAGGAGGCTCAGACAAGAAAATCGCTTAAGCCCAAGAGTTTGAGGTTGCTGTGAGCAGTGACGCCACGGCACTCTACCAAGGGCAACATAGTGAGACGCTGTCTCAAATAAATAAATAAATAAACAAAAATAAATTGTGGACTAACTGACCTCCAGAATTATAGATCACAGAGGATAAATCTAAACGTAAATATGTATATGAATGGACACAGTAAAAGCCATTTATTCATTTATTTCATTTATTCAGCTAATTTTCTACATGATTTTTCTACACTTTATACAACAATATTATTACTGTTTTTATCAAGCACAAAAATATGTCGATCAGATGCAATTAGCCATCTTCCACTCCTGCTTTGAAGAACGCTTAATTCAACAAAGGTTTAGATTAATTACATGAAAAACAGAGAAGGGAATACTGTGTATACTCACTACAGCAAATAAATTGCTAATATAGTATTTTATACAGTACAAAATCAGATGCCAAACACTCCAAAAATTTATTTTTATTGGATTTTTTAAAACTTTTTTTTTTTTTTAAACAGAGTCTCACTCTGTCACCCTAAGTAGAGTGCCGTAGCTCAAGTCACATCTCAAGTCCTGGGCTCAAGTGATTTTCCTGCCTCAGCCTCCTGAGTAGCTGGGACTACAGGCAACCATCACAATGCCTGGCTAATTTTTCTATTTTTAGTAGTCACGGGGTCTCACTCTTGCTCAGACTGGTCTCCAACTCCTGAGCTCAAGGGATCCTCCTACCTCAGCCTCCCAGAGTGCTAGGTTTACAGGCATGAGCAGCCACACCCAGCCAACAATAAACATTCTTAGAAGTTCTTCTCATTCAAAATCTGTGTTTGTTGCTCAGGAGCAATGTGTCCAGGGATGCAAATGTGGCCACAGTCAGCCTGTCTGTCCCCACACTACTCACTTAGTTTTTCAGTATGTTTCACGTCCATCTTAATGAACTATTCATAACTTTAAAACAGTGTTGCAAAATAGAACTTCATCTTACATTTCACAACTTATTTACTGATTTCATGTATTGTCATATCTATTTTATCCTTGTTCTAACGTTTGCATATTTCCCTGCAATGTTAAGACTAGTATGTTTGAAGATGGTGGTGAGGAGTATCATGCTCCCCTGCATCTCAAGTCCAACACACACAGATCCTGCAGGCATGCAGATTTTCAGAAGCATCAAGGAGTCTCCCTCCCTTCGTCTTTCCTCCTGCCCTCCTCTGGCCCTCTAAGCAGGATAACTAAGGAGCTCATTTTAAGGCGTAAGGAACCTGCGACCTTCTGACTTCAAGTTTCCTTAAGGCCAGCTAAAAAGCATATCCAGAGTGCTTTGAATAATCACCTTTCTAGAACTTTCTGATGCCTGCCAAACATCCCATCCCTCTTGCCTCCTTCAAAATGAGAATGAACATTATAGAACCACATGAAATATATCATGTCAGCTAAAATTGACAGCCCAGAGCAGATGTGGAAGGCAAGTATTCCCACTAAACATCTACTCCTCATAGGATTATGCCAAGCCAAGCCTAAATTCTGGCTTCAGGACACAGGTGGGGACTCTTTCCAGCTGGTCGGAGGTATCCACAGGGAGCCACCTGATGCCAGGAAGAGGAAAGGGGAGAACGGCATGTTTCCTAAACAATTTAGATCTAAAGTAAAGAAAACCTGGAAAGGAAAACAAACCACTGCTGAGAAAACAAATGAATAAGATCAATCTAAATCAGAAAAACAATCAAGGAAAGAAGCAAGGTTATGAAGCAAGGTCAGGCTGAATGCCTTGTCAAAGACTCAGGATTAATCCAATTTTATTACAAAATTATGACAATGTAAAACATTCCATACTATTAATAGAAAAAGTTGCATGCAGGGCCTCAAATACAAAATTAAAGTCCAATTCTAAAATAAGGCCTACTTTGTAATTTATTAAGAAAATATTAAGTATTTACTTTCTCACTATTGAGTTAGAACAGTAGTTTCCAACCTTTTTGGTATCAGGACCTGGTTTCATGGAAGACAATTTTTCCACAGATACCGTGGAGGGGAGGATTTGATAGAAGGCGGAGCTCAGATGGTGATGAGTGATGGGGGAGTGGCTGTGATTACAGATGAAGCTTCTGAAGCTCCACTCGCCCACCACTCACCTCCTGCTGTGGGCCTGATTCCTAACAGGCCACAGACTGGTACTGGGCCACAGCACAGGAATTAGGGCCACAGGGTTAAAAGAACCTCTACAGTGACCACCGTTGCCCAAAGACAAGCATTAGGCCTTTCATTTCTGTACCACCAGCACCCAGCAGGGGTGACAAACCAGCTGTGCAATCAACTTCTCCTGAATTGACTGAATGAGTAAACAAATTTCTATCTGCCTTTCTTCTTTGCTGAAAAAATATACAGTAGAATGAATTAATTAACAAGCAACATGAAAGCGAGCAAAAAAACACATAGGGTGAACCACTTAATCTTGCTGGCAAGATCAGACTAATTTATCTACATGAATGAAGACAATGGTCTGAGTCCACACAGGGAAGATGGACAGTGGATGCACCCCAGGGGTTCCAAGGAAGAAAAGTCTCGTTGGGTGGAATCAGATCTCCCTCTTCTCTACATGTCTGCCAAGGTTGTTTGTCCTGACTTCACTATCTCTGGGCCTTTAATAGATTTATACTCAATATTCTTAAAATTCTTTATACATTATGGAGAAAACATGTTAACATTATAATGGCCAAAGGAACTGTGGTGAGCCTGGTGGTAACGTGGCTGGTGTGCAATTAGCAGCACCTGAAGGAGCTTCTGTTAGATTTACTTTCGAAACATCTTATTTTTCCTTTGTGCTTAACGTCAAAGTTGGCACAAACATTCTTGGAAGAAGTCATAGTGAAATACTAAATAAAACAATTTACAGTTCCCTGGTGATATGAGAGGTACCAGCTCAGTGCTGAGCCAGATGAGCTTGAAGCCTGCCGGGGCTGCTTTCCATAAGGGAGAGCTCCATTCCACCTGGTCCCAACACACACTGGGTGCGGGAAGGTGCTGATATCTGGCCCAGTGAGACGCAGAGCTCAGTTCCACCAGCACTGCTGATCTGCAAAGCTAAGGTGAAGAACCATGTCTCAGTCCATTTGTGATGCTATGGCAAAATATCTCAGACGGAATAGTTTATAAGAGGCAGAAATTTATTTCTCATAGTTCTGGAGACTGGAAGGCTGACATCAAGTTGCCAGCTGATCCCAGGTCTAGTGAGGGTCCACTGTCTCCTAGATGGTGCCCTCTCGCAGTGTCCACACACAGTGCACAGGATGAGCTGGGTCTCCAGGCTTTCTTGATAAGGGCACTAATTCCAATCGTGCGGGTTCTTCCCTTGTGATGTAATCACCTCCTGTACACCCTCCCATACATCCCACCTTCCAATACGATTGCTCCAGAGGTTAGGATTTCAAAATTTGGATTCTGGGATGACACAAACACTCAAACTATAGAAAACTGTAAAATATTATTACCCTTCCTAAATGCCCATACATCCTGAGGACCATCTCTCATGCCATCTCCTGATCCCCACCTCTACCACACCCCCATCTCAGAGGAGGGAAATAAATCCTGAAGACCTAAGAAGACACTTGTCAAGGGTAACTTCTCAGGGGGAGGCTCATTGGAGTCCAGGAGTTGGAGGTTATAAAGTGTATATATATTTCCCCCCCAAAAAAACAGAATCTCACTCAGTTGCCCTCAGTTGAGTGTCCTGGCATTATTGCTCACACCAACCTCAAACTCTTGGGCTCAGGAGATCCTCTTGCCTCAGCCTCTTGAGTAGCTGGGATTACAGGCACCTGCCACAATGCCCGGCTATTTTTAGAGATGGTGGTCTTGCTCTTACTCAAGCTGGTCTCAAACTGGTGAGTTCAAGCAATCAACCCAGCTCAGCCCCCCCAGAGTACTAGGATTACAGGCATGAGCCAGCATACCCAGTGGTATATTTTTTTAATTGAAAAAAATGTTGAATGTTTTATTTAATGATTAAATGGTTTAATAAATGTCTTCTTCCAAAACCAACAGTGTGTCTGATAGTTCGTGACTACTGACAATACTACCAAAAATCTAAATCCCAGTCCCTTTGTGGTCTTGAAGCTGGGTTCAGTGGCTTTGCTCAGGGCTCCCCTAAATCCACTCCTTAGGTCAACATGCTCTTATTTGCCTTTCTGTGTCTTGAAAGAAGAAGCAGAGAAAGTGGTTTGTTAGAAATCAATGAGCTGTTTGCCTCTGAGCTCCGAAGGAGCAGCGCAGAATACTCTGACATCCCAGATATAGTATGGGAAGCTACATATGTACCACATCATTTCCAAAAGCATTTGCTACTCTATGAATGGGATACAAATCTAGATGTGTTCTCACTCAGTTTAAGGCAGTGGTTCTCAACCTTCCTAATGCCACGGCCCTTTAATACAGTTCCTGTGGGTCACGACCCACAGGTTGAGAACAGCTGCTTTAAGGAATAAAAGAGTTACTCAATGTCCAATTTCTACTCTTCTACTCCAGATGAAACTGTTCTATTTTTTTCCCTCTCTCTTCATATCTAGAACAGCACTCAATTATACTGCAATAAATTTGGATGCATCTGATGGAAATGAACCCATAGTAATGTGCTAGCTTTGATGGCAAGGTAGTAAAATCTTTATAGGATGCCTCACTACTCTATATATTTATTGGGCTTACACAAATTCTTTGACTTCTCAAGTGTTCCTTAACTTTCAGTTTTTACTTTACACTATTTAGATATAAGTTAAAATCTTCCTGTGCAAGGTTGTCCCCAATGCCATCCTAACTTGGAGAATTAAGGGGAATTTGTAGAGTCATCCAGTAAAGTTCACACTCAGCATGATAATGATCATGGCCAACACGCAAGGAATAAATCCAATTAGCATATGGGTACTTAGAGTTCATTCATTTAATACGTGGTGACATTTTGATAACTAAAGAATTGAGTCATTAGCACTCTCTGGTTACAACCTGCCTGACAGATTCTGGGCATGAACTTCACTGTGTGAGTTTTCAAGGACTTAGGTGAGGACTAGTAATAGAGATGCTTTCTGCATTCTGTTTCCTCTGTACAAGTGCTTCTGGGGGTCCTTTGGAAATGGCTTCTTGTTCTGAGAAGTCTCTAAGTAAGTATGTTCCATAGTCTAGACACCAAAAAAAAGTTGTTCCAATTATTCATGACTTGTTTCTTCTTTTGAAAAATCATCATATTCAAGCTCAAAGAAGTTCAATCGGTTATAACATTTTAGAAATGCACCAATCAAGCTGGAGAATGGCATTGATATAAATCTTTAATTTTAGGTCTTGGTAGAACCACTCCAGTCTAATTTGGGGTATTAAGGGGAAGTGGGTTTTATCTGGTATTTTGAGAGCTTCAATGAGTATTTGCTGAATGAATCAATCCAATAAACCAGTAGACACCAGCAGCGTGACACCCTGAACTCCGTCAGCACCTGCCGCTGGGGTCACTTGCTTCATGCTTGGTATTCAGTCCTCATCTCCTGTTCTTCTGCTCTGTGAGAACAGCAAGTCAATATTCTTTCTCTCCTCTTCTCTGCTGTCTTCCCTATCTTCCTGTAACAATCAGGAGAGCACCTTACACATAGACTAAAAGCACTATGCAGACATAAGCTATTACTAGAACTTGTCCAAGAATATCAGGTCCCAAAACTTTCAGTTCTTTGAAAATTTTCTCTAGATAGAAACTTTCCAATTTTCTACCTTAGGTAACTATAAAAAAAGAAAATTCACTAACAAAATACTTTGGATGAAAAACATGTTAGGAAATCTCTTCTCTCCTTGAAAGAGTAGAGAAAATAGGGGAAAAGAAAACCGAAATTTGAGTTTTTACTGATGCGCACACAGGAAGACCGAGTAATGGTATTTTCTTCATCGTGAAAACAATTCCAAAAGCACTATGTTGTCTTATATCTGTTATGTGAAAAAATGTACAGAAACAGGAACAAAATGTTGAAGCCCAAGGTCGTTCTAAACTTGTCTCCAATTCACAGTCTGAACTAAAACATGTTCTTGTACAAATGTTTCTTAGTTTCTCCTTTTGTAAAGAAAATAAAACCACAGCTACCAAAACTAGAGACTAAGGTCATATATATAATACTCTTACGTGAAACTATCTTTTTAAAAAGTCCAGTCATCAGGTGGCTCCTGTGGCTCAAAGGAGTAGGGCACCGGCCCCATATGCTGGAGGTGGCGGGTTAAGCCCAGCCCCAGCCAAAAACTGCAAAAAAAACATGAAAAGTAAAAAGTCTAGTCATCAAGTAACCAACTTTTTTTTAGGTTAGCAGTTGAGTTTTATATTTGTATTGCTAACGGATTGTTTTTATAATTTTCTAATTTAATTTTTAATTAAAATCATAACTGTATACATTTCTGGGTACAATGTGATGACTTGATAAGCAATGCGGAATGCTTAGATCAAACTGATTAACATAACCATCACCTTACTATTTTTTGTGGTAAGACATTTATAATTTAATAATGTGCACAATGTAAGCATGTATTTCAAGTAACCATCTTTAAAAGTTGAGAGACGTTTCTGTATGTCACGTGGCTGCCAGTAGCCAGGGTAAGCCCTACAAACCAAAGATTCAGCATAAGCTTCTTCCCTCACACACACACACTTTCTCTCTCTGACTTCTGACAGCACTGGCACAGGTGGAAAGACAGTGGGCCTTGAGGCCAGAATTTCTTGATGGGCAGTCCCCACCATGCCCACATGTGACCTCAAGGAAATTGTCTTAGCCTCGTAGTCCTTGATTGTACAATAGGGATGATGACATTCACATCTCAAAAGTGCTTGTGACCATTAAATCTACAGAGCATCCCCAAAGTCACCATACCTATGAAACATGTGTAACAACAGGTATCTTGGAACAGGTTCTCCGAGAGTGGAAGGGAAGACCTCGTATGTATGTAGAAAGAGCAGGTGGCCAACACATAGAGAATATTTTGTAAATAAACATACATTTAGCCACAATTTCCCATTTCCCCGTGCATGGTGACTTTGGAAACACCCTGTATACATGCATATGTGTGTATGTGTATATATGTATTGCATGTATACACACAGACCCACACGCATATAAAACACAAAGAGCCAGTATCAGCTGTGTGATTTATAGGGCTCAGTGCAAAATGAAAGCCACAAGGACTTGTTCAAAAACTACTAAGAATTTTTAAAAGGCAACAGCATAAAATGTGAGACTGGGGCCCTCCTGATGGCAGGCAGAAGCAGAGGGGACGGGTCCTTCTTACTTGGAACAGAGTGACTATGTTTGAGTTTCTTAACTACATTTGAAAAAAAAAAAAATCATATGAAAATAAATGAAAAATACCAGAGTGGTTGAGCCACAGTTTTTCTAATTTTAAATTCTAGGTTCTCTTTCTTGTTCTATCATCACAACACCCTTGAGGGGAATAGATAAGCTCACCTCCATTTGTTAAAGAACAAGAGGGTCCTATCCTGACGGGTCACTGCACAGACTCTGCCCCCATCCCAGCACCAGTGCCCTCCCGGGCTGTCTCCCCACCCCACTCCCGCAGCCTACACAAAAATACGTCCTTCCAGGGATATACCTTTTCTAGGGCCTCAAGAAACCCGGCTCCCTCTAAGGTGACGATAGTGTTAAAGTCGCACAGCAGACAAGGAAAGAGGATGAATTAGAGGTCAATTCAATGGGTAAGAAGCTACTTTTCTCAATTTCTACCCAAACTGTGCCTCCTTTATATCCAAACCCGGAAGGCCCTTCCCGCAATGCCCCATCTCAAAGTCCTCTGGAACCAGTCCCTGGTCTGCGGGGACTGCCCGGTCCCCTGCGTCCTCACTGCGGGAGCAGGTGCAGGAAACCCCCTGGCCAGACCTTTATCTGGGGCTGGGATCAGACCATGATGAAGGCATGCATGCGCATCAGGCACCAGAAACAGTGCCTGGAACACAGTAATGTGACCAAGGTAAATAAATAAAATAAACACTTTTTAAATTTACCTCCTAACTCATGGACTCCTTCACCCCCTCTCTACCAAACAGCATTTCACGGGCGGCAGGGAGGGCTGGCAGGGGCAGAGGGACCAGCTTGTGCTTAGAGTCTGCGTGACAACAGAAACGTCCAAATCCCGTCGCTCCCCTCCCCACGTTCACACAGTCCCAGCTGTGCACACCCACGGGAGAGGAAGCGGCGGGGCTCGCCCCCCACCGACAGATCAGCCCAGGCACTAAGGCGTCTGTCCCTCCCCACGCCCCATGGCCGCCCCCCACCCCCGGAAGCCAGGGTGCCAGGGACACCCTCGTCAACTAAGGCAGTGAGATTTGAAGGCCCTGTGGACGCAGGACTGTAAAGTCAAAGTGGCAGGGACGGGCTCCCGGGGCTCTGCTGCCCCCCTCACTGCCCTCATGCCATCCACAGAGAACGAGCCCCCGGGACTGTTTCACTGACTCGCTTCTGCTGCCCACGGTTCCCACAGTAACAGCTTTGGGTTTAAATCTGGTTTGTCAAAGAGGTTATTCACTCAGTGATAGTGATAAACGTGACACACCCATGCAGCTTGTGCTGAGGGGACCAAGGTGGCGCTGATGGCCCCCAGGCAAGTATTTAGAGTGAAACCATCTGGGCTGCGGACTTCCAACCTCTCTGCTGCATAAGGAGAAGGGAGCCCTCTGGAGAGAGCCAGACCCGCCCTAACCTGATGCCGTCAGGAGGAGGGGAACAGGGGCATCTGAGGTGCTGAGAGGCAACAGAAAGAGGAGAGACGTGGAAGAAAAACTAAAAGACAACTCAAGGCAGGCGTCTATGTTCGCATCTCTTAGAAAGCCGGGCAGGACTGCTACCGACCCTCGGACTTGTTTGCTGAGGCTGGGATGACAAAGTGCCACACCTGCAGCGGCTTAAACAACCAAGATTTATTTTCTCACAGGTGTGGAGGTTCCACGTTTGAGAGGAAGGTGTGGGCCGTGTTGGCTTCTTTCTTCCTCTGCTCGTAGAACACCATCTTCTTCTCCTTTTTTTTTTTTTTATTTTTATTTTTTTTTTTATTGTTAAATCATAGCTGTGTACATTAATGCAATTGCCTGTACCCATTCTAAGATGCACCATAGATGTGGCCCCACCCATTACCCTCCCACCATCAAAACCTCCCCCCTCCCTTCCCCTTCCTTGGCCCTTTCCCCATAGTCTTGTGCTATAGTTGGGTTATAGCCTTCATGTGAAAGCTATAATTTAGCTTCATAGTAGGGCTGAGTACATTGGATACTTTTTCTTCCAT
>CAUYPK010138963.1:0-21932 GCA_963574355.1 Loris lydekkerianus
AGCCTTCATGTGAAAGCTATAGTTTACCTAGATTCCTTTTCAAAAGGAGATGGCAGCTTTGCTTTCATCCCCCATATGTGCAGCCCTTCAATTTCCTCACCTGGAAGGTGGCAGTGCTGAGAGCCCTGAGGTCTGTCCTGGGAGAAAATGAGAAAAGACCCACAGTGTGTAGTTAGGGGCAGGGTTCAGCATCTGCTGTCACCCCCTCCCCCGCCCCCTTTGACTTATCTGTGCAAATTAAGGATAGGTTAGTGAATTCAGCAGTTACTCTTACCATGATTGGCTGCTCTCCTATGTTGTGTAAGATAACTTTTTCATGGGTTCATTTGCCAGTGTGTAAGCGGGGTCTGTCCTGTGTGGAGCATCTTATTTAACTGGATAAAAAGCAAGTACATGGGATAAGCACCCCTCTAGTGCAGAAGACTCTTCAGTCTCCAACCAAGAACATAAGCAGGAGCACAGAGCTCCTCCAGCTGCCAGGGCACTTGGATAGAAGCAGCGGCCCTCCTCTTGGCCCTCTGGGACCTCCTGCTTGTTTTCCAGGAAGTCTGTGAAGTTCAACAGTCTCCCGGCTTCAGATCTGCAGAGCCCGGGAGGGAGGGAGCTTGGGTCCACAGCCCCTCCTGCACTCCCTGCCCCCGGGAGCATCAATCTCCCCATTGTCAGCCACCCTGGCCTGCACTAAATTTGGGGCCAGAAGAATTCCCCAAGCAGAAAGGACCCTACAGCCGCACTTCTGATCTCTGGACCTCACCACTGTGCACTTGCCCAAAGTGTGGTAAGCCAGTCTGGAAGGTGCTGGCTCCCCCGCTGCGCCCTGAGCTGTCACAGGATGGTTTGCTCTGCACCAGCATCGTTTCCACCCCATCCTTGTGGTCAGGGGCTGGGGTCCGGAGGTGTCTCTGGCCTTTAAGTAGTTGTCATCCATGGCGGGAGCACGCCTAGCCACATGAGCAGGCCAAACCTCGCTGGGTCTCGCAGGATACTCAGCACCGCTTGACGTTCACTCCTACACCTTCTGTACTGCCAGTTGGGTGACCTTGGAATTTTTATTAAATTTTTGTGTCAGTTGGATTATAGAAAAAAAGAAATGCATGAGGCCGTGTCCATATGTGGAGGAGGAAATGTGCAAAGAGCAGGAAGTCCTTCCCCAGAGGTGCAGGAGTGAAAGGTGGTGGGAGTGTGTGTTTCCTTTTGATGTCAAAGGAGCCCCCACTTGTCATGCAGTGAGCCTGCCCCGTGCTGGCTGGGGATGGTAGGTCTCTCTGATACCCGAGGGAGTGCTTCTCCCTCTTTCTGAGTGAAATGGGCTGTGTTACCCACAGCGTGTTAAGGTGGAGAGGAGACTTGTGTGCTCCAGGCCTGCGCAGCTCTGTACACACACAGCCTATTGGGCCCTCTGTCCCCTGGTTGGTGTTCCAGCCTGCATCTGTCTTGGTCCTGCTGAAGCCCCCTTTCTGCAGGACCAGCCGGTGTTCCAATGTGCATTACCATTCCACACGCCACCTGGGCCAGATGGGGCCTTCATTTCAGTATGGCAGGGGTTTCTGTGACCCCTTTCACCCGGTTTGCAATGAAAGATTGGCTGTTCTGCATTTTCTTATGGAAAATTCTATATCAGAAGACAGGAGGTTTAAAAATTAATTCAAGATTAATTTAGAGATGGCTGCACATGGAATTATTTGGCTAACTAATGAAAAATGAAATTTTCACTACAAAGAGGGAAAATGGTAGAAGTGTCAAATTTTAATCCCATTTCCTATAAAGAATTATCATGTACCAAGACCCTTCCTGGAACCCCAATTAATCACCCAAGCATCAGCTTCTCTCACACTGCCTGTGAGAGGGCATACGTCCACCAGGGTGCAAAGTATGTTTGGTGAAGGACTATTTAGAGGCAGAGAAGATTCATTAATCCTGGACTAAGGTTTATAGAAAATAAAAGCAAAAAGAATAAGCAGAGTGAATATTTTATCCAGGTAGAGGAAAACTTGTTACTTTTTTAAGCAAATGAGGAATAAATCAAAAACCACACAGAAACATGTTTTGAGTTCTGTTAAGTTTTGATGTCTACTAAAAACAACACAGGCCTCACTGTCTCCCTAAGTCAAAAAGAAAGTAGCAACTCCAGAAAACTCTTTATAAATATGAAGGCATTTTTTGGTGTGTGTGTGGGAGGTTGTGGTTAACTATAATTAAAAAACATGCATACTGATGAAATCTACATGAATTAGGTCCTAGCCTCAAATTGCATTGTGTCTTAGAGAAAAATATACACATTTTTAAAAGTGGTCATATTACCTACATAAGGCATATGCTACCCAAATGAAAAATCAGGCAATAAAATCACACTGGAGTGGTTGCGCTGTGTTTTGAAATATTAAAAGCTGAACTTTCTCTGCACATCCCCCAGCTTCAAAAGGCAGGATGCGTCTGGATCACTCTCCACGGCTTGCATCTTGTTCCCCTCCAGTTTTATACGTGAATGCACATTTGAGAGAGAATATACGTTAAGCAGGAGACTAACCTTCAATAATGCATTTTGTTTAATGCCCTATTTGGTCTGATCATTTCCTGAAAACTATTCACGTGATACCTTATTTTCAAAGGACATTAAAAAAAAAAAAAAATCAAGCAAATTACAGTGGAACTTTGAAAGAAATGGAATGGAATGGAATATGCTTTCAGAGCAGTCCTCAGTACATTAAAGGGCCCAGTGATTATGAAATTAGCAGAGAGCCCTCACATGTGGGTTCTGTGAAAATGGAGTGGGCTGCCATCAATGGAGGCTGGAAATTCTGCCAGATCAGGTGTTTTCATCCTGTGGGGAAAGAGTCCTCATTTACATAGGCCTCCCCACCCCCAGTCTGTCTCTGTGCCTGTCTGTGGCCGGTTACCTCATTAAGGGAAACCATTTCAAAGGGACTGCTGTGGTTGACGGCTTTTCCCCGTCCCTTTCTTTCTTTTTTTTTTTTTTTTGCTGAATCAGCAAGCTTGATGTTGAATCAATTTCTACAGCTTCTACCTTTTGAAAGCAAGAAAATATGGTTAGTTGAACAATGACCTTAATTTGCAGAATATGTGAAGACAGAGGAAAGAGGAGCGGGAGCAGAGAGAAAGCTTTTATTTACAGAAATGATCGATGCTGAGCTTAGAGTGTTCCACTTTATTATTGTTATTACTACAGGTTTTTCCTCCACGTTCGCATTTTTTTTAAAATGGGATAGGAGATGGAAGATTAGAGTAGTTGTTTTGAATATTTTCAAAATAACTATTACCTCCATCATAAAGAAAACAAAAATCCAAGTGACCTGGTTGTGGAGCCTTGGGAGGTGGGCAGAGCAGAGATGTCCATCTAGCTTCCTCACCTCCCCTGCTCTGCGTGTCCGGAAGGGTGCTTTCCCTGAGTCTGCAGTGGTGGCCACAAAAGGACACAGCTAGGATGCTGCATCCCTGCCCTGAGCTGGGCAGCACTGAAGGAAGAGCAGGCCTGGTGAGGAGGGAGGTGCCATGCTGATTTGGAACCTGTGGAGTTTGAATCTTTGAGACATCAGAATGGCCATGCTGGTTACAGAGTTATATATCAAAGAGAGGCAAGGCTTAGAAAGGATCAGGTGGTGAGTGGTGGGGTGGGGTACTGACGTCTCAGAGTTAGTGAGAACTAATGAAAGATGAAGGAGAAACTTCAGGATATTCCAGAATGTAGTATTTCAGCATGGAAAAAGAAAGGAGCAGCCAGAAGGCAGGCTGAGAGCAGGTAAGACATAGCAGAACTTGTTCAAGAGCAGGCCCACAAGAAAAGGCAGGGTGGGACTGGCAGCGAGAGGCAGCAGCGCCTGCGTCCTGTGAACGGTGAGGATGACATTTATGAAGACAGCCAGTTGGATTTGGGGGTTTGATGTCTACCTGGTCTTGAGCCTCATATTGTCAAATTTTAGCTTTTCCCAAATTAAAATAATCCAGGAAGTCTTAACACTTTTATTGAAAATAGAAAGTGATAATATGAAATTGTGGGTGCCCAAAGGAAGGACTATACACATTTTTTCTCTCTATTCCTGACAACTGTGGTGTGGAGAACGTGGTAGGCACTCAGTTCGTGTCCATATGTGAAGGATTCCTTCTTCTTCCTTCTGATGTGTGTGCTTTAGTCTGCCTTTCCAAACAGGTTGCAAGCTCTTTGAAGGCAGAATCTGTATGAAAAGAACTCTTATGAAAACCTTTGAACCTGTCTGGACGCAAAACAAGGGGTCCAAATGTTTTCTTTTAATTGAATGTATGGTTCATTCAAAATAATCAATGACAAGATAGCCAAGAAGCTGAAACAGCAAACATAATCAGAAAGACAGGACCTGTGATTGTTGTCAGATGATGAAATGTCTGCAGGTGCTACCTTCCAGGAACTTTCCAACTACCCACAGTGTAACCTTTGCAGTTGGGAGTGTCCCCGTAGACAGCTGGCACCAGACAAGAAGGCCAGGCAGCTGTCTTAAAATCCTCCACCTGGGAAAACTTTACTTCTGGTTTTCTGCTGCCCCAGCCCCTGCTGGCCTGAGCCTATGGAGTCTCTTAGAAAACGTGAATAAGTTGTATTTTAAGATCTGTGGTTCAAGGAAGATGTTTACCGAAACTCTCATCAGCATGGTTAGTGGAAGGAACACACGATTTAGAGCAGGACGATCTGTATTTAAATCTCCACTTCACCAGGGAAGTGACATCCAGCCAGTCCTTTCCTCTCTTTGAGATCTCATTTAGTTTCCAGTTAGATGGTGATTTCACCCACTTCTTGATGCCTTTTTGAGGATCAAATGTGATTATGTATTGAAAACCCTTTGTAAATGATGTTAGTGGACCCTCAACTGTGGTAAATGTGGATTTGTCAAAGTCCTCACTGTGCCCACCCTTGGCTCTCAAACAGGGGTCTCTGGGGTGCGTTTCAGTCCAGAGGGAGCAGTGTGTTCACGGAGCTAACACAGAATTGGTGGTGTGAAAAAAATAAAGATGTTTTGGTTCTATCTCACACAAGATAACTGCATAGATAACCCATCGTAGATTGTTTCCTTTTCTTGTGAATTATGTTTCCTTTTTCCTCTTTTTTTTTTTTTTTCTGGAATTTCTTCTTCTTGGAAGAAGCTAACTAGTCTAAAAAGCTAAGTAGGTACCAGGTCTGGGCTCAGAGACAGGAGTGGGAAGGAGAGTCAGGCCCAGGTGGCTGCTTTCCAATGTCCCTGATCCCTTCCGTAAGGACACGGAACTCGCTTTTCCCAGGCCTACCTTGCAACTGGCACATGTGTCTAGTTCCCACCAGTGGGATGCAGCAGAAACCCAGCCTTCCTGGTGGCTGTGGCCTCCTCCCAGCTTCCTTCCCCACTTTCCAGCTGGGGATAGTGGTGCCATATGTGGAAGAAACCTGTGTCCAAGAATCCCCTCAAGGAAAGTCTCACACCACCATGGAGCACCCGTGGTGCAGAGAGAGAAACTTTATGTTAGCTCCTGCTATACTGTGGCCTAACGTTAGCCTTCCATAGCAACTATCTTGCTCATGTCCTGAGCGTAGGGACAAGATAATCTGGGTGCACACATACTCCATGCCAGCTCAAGAGTGCAGGGTGTTCAGCAGAGATTTAGGGTCAAAGTCTCTACAAACTGTAGGACGTCCATCCGCTGAGCAGCTGAATGTCTTCTCTTTTATCTCTCGTGTTTAACTCAGGGACAGAGGCAACAACTGGAGCCAAGTTAGGTAATGGCTGTCCCGTGCCTGGGATTTGGGCTCTGGTTAGGACCCTTGGGCTGTAAATTATACAGACGTACTCAAGGAAGCTCAAGGACAGCAAATGTCACAGGCTTGAAGGATGTAACTGCCCTAGGTGGACCTCTGGGGATTTAGCATCAAAATCTGAATCCATCCCTTGCGAAGGCACCTTGGGTTCTTTCTGTATGTCTGTTCTGTTGCCCTCTTTCACCAAAGCTCTGTCTTTACTTCTTGTTTTCATCTTCCCCATAATTTCAAAAAGCATATGGGAGCCATTTTCTCCCCGGCCCCTATTTGATGTGACCCCCAGCTGCAGTGCCCAGCCAGCTTTGTTCTTCCTGTACATCAAGTTGTGAAGCACGGCTCAGCCTGTCTTTCTTTCTACTTTAAATGTGGGTCACCACGAGGTCTTGGGTCCTGCCGTCCCCTCCAGCCCCGTCAGTTGTGATTGGACTTAGATGGAGAAATTTGATATTTCAAAAATGACTTTGGGGGGTCAGCAGGGATCATGGGCAAAGAAATGTTCTCCAGGGAGGGTGTGGGATGATAGGTAAGATTAGCATCTCTGGCAGAGCAGCAAACAGTGAAAAGCTGAATCAACATTGTCTGTTACGCGTATTGCCAATATGTATGTTTTGTGTGTGTGTATCTATATATACACATTTCATGCTAATTCTGTTTTAGTACAGTGCTAAGGTGTTGAGAAAATAAATTATAAAATAACTGTTGATTTTTTGGCAGTTAATT
Source organism: Loris lydekkerianus (assembly GCA_963574355.1). Taxonomy (NCBI): domain Eukaryota; kingdom Metazoa; phylum Chordata; class Mammalia; order Primates; family Lorisidae; genus Loris; species Loris lydekkerianus. The sequence goes on from CAUYPK010138963.1 coordinate 6,497, forward strand.
GCTTATTTGGGGAGGGATAAAAGCACACGTATAAATAATTAACAATAAATAATAATGAACCAATAAATAGACCTAATTAATAATATCAAAGGCATTAGCTGCACTCTTGGTGCTAGGAACCCAAAGAGCAGACCAAGCTCCTCCAAAGGGGCCCATGCAGACTCTGTGTTAGCACAGAAAGAAGATCACCCTTCCAGTTTTGCTTCTGGCCATGTGACCTTGGGCCATCTGATCCTTAGTTTCCTAACCCATAAAATGGGGGTTTTCGTGCCTATCTTACTCACCAGTCTTTTTTTTAGGATAAAATGGGATGATACATGGAATGCTAGAGCAGCTATCTCAGCACCTGGCTTGTGGCCAGAGAGCATATCATACACCTGCTGAATCAACAGGACTCAACAGTGACAGGCACACAGCAGACGTGCCAAAAATAGTAGATCTTCAGTTTTATTATTATTATTATTACTTATTTTAGTCAGTAAAGAGAATATTTAATTGTTCTTTGAATCCCTCCCAAGAGAACGTTGCCTTTTTCTGGAACCTTGCTGCGGGGCTGACGTATACAGCACTCACAGTCGCTGAGATCCTTCCCCACTCTCGCTGGGTCTTGCTGGTGCATTTGCATTTTGTATTTTGGAATCAAATAGCCTCTTCTTTTGTGCACATTTATTACCTTGTGCATATTCTTGCTGAAATCCACCCTGTATATTTATTGGCCATTTTTTTCCATTAGAATTTGTTGTTATTCCCTAGTTATGTAACTTCCCAATAGAACTTTCCAGAATCTTCTGTAGAGTCTGTACATCTATACTGGTACATCTATACATCTGTACATCTATACTTGTACAGACCAGTGCAACTGCAGAGTGGCTGTTGACCCCTTGAATGCAGCCAATGGCATTGAGGATCTAAATTTATACTTAAAGTTTGAATTTAAATAGTCACACATAGCTAGTGGCTACTATCTTGGAAAGTACACCTTTAAATCATTAGGAGACCCACTTACTCAAAAACCATCCAAAAGGATGTATAATGGAATAGATGTCAGGATTAATTCTAGAGGAATCTAGTCACTGTGTCCCACTTCCTCTTACCTCCTCCAAAATAACATTTACCAAGGACGCTAACCACAGGCTATGCATCAAACCCACTCCCAGCAGCAAACATCCCAGGGAACATTCTGGCTTCATTGAAGCTGGATCCAAAAACTGATTTTCATAGGAGAAAAATATTTGTGTTGAAGTCCTGCTTCAGGTGAAGGGATCCTGAAACACAGTCCCTTGGGGACACCGATGAAGGCCATGAGCAGAGAGAGGAAAGAGGGCTGGCTCTGGTTTGGGGAAAACCAAAGCCTCACTCAGGTCCCCCACTCCAGGGTGAGATGTCACAATCCCAGGGCACCAAGGTGCTCCCTGCCATCTGAGCAGTGGGACACAGAGTTCTGGAACCAGACAGCTGGTATCAGATACTAGACAAGGTTAATACCAACTCCAGGACAGCTTTGAACAGAGCTGCCTCTGAGGTTGGGGTTCTGGGAAAAGGTGCACACATCTCCTTTCTAAAGCAGGCTGAGGGGGAGAGGCGTTTCTGAATGCATGACTGTGTATTTAATACTTTCTTTTTTTTACTTTTGTTTTATTTTTATTTTTTGTCAAGACAGTGTCTCACTTTGTTGCCCTTAGCAGTGCTGTGGCATCACAGCTCACAGCAACCTCCAGCTCTTGGGCTTAGGCGATTCTCTTGCCTCAGCCTCCTGAGCAGCTGGGACTACAGGTGCCCACCACAACGCCTGGCTATTTTTTTCTTGCAGTTTGGCTGCAGTTTGGCTGGAGCTGGGTTTGAACCTGCCACCTGACTCACTGAGCCACAGGCACCTCCCTGAATACCTTCTTTCAGAATATGTGAGGGAGTGTGCGGCACTTCAAGTCTTCAACCAGGGAGGGGCTTGTCAATGATCAGGTGTTCACACACAAATCATCCCTCTATTTTTTTTTCAGTATGATTTAGATAATCGATTATCTGATAGCACAGCTCAAGTTCATTGGTGAGGCCTCCAGCAATTATCCTTAGTAATAGCTATGGGTCATGAAAGAGAAATGACCACACACAGTTCTTCTCAGAAACAATCCTCAGTTGTCAACATCTTCCTGGTGACGGCCTGCGAGGAAGTGCTGTGTTCCGGGGTGGGTGGGACCTGAACAGCTTCGTGGGCATCTTGGATGTTCTAATAGAAGCATGGTTATGCTACTGTTGACCAAAACCGAGGGGGAAGTCGAGCCACCTCTCGCCATGTTCCGGGACCAGCTTCAGCACATAGAAGAAATGGTTTTGCAAAATGGACTCAGGTCACTAATTGACAAACAAAATTCTTTCTATTAAAAATTACAGCTCCCACGTTCAGTTGTAAGGAAAAGTGCTATCATTTTTTTCTCCCTTGTTAACCACTGTCTAGCATGAGTTATTAAGCTACGTTCTGGAAAGATGCCAGCAAAGCAGATCATTAAAGTGAACTTCTGAAGAAGTGTGAATTCCTCAGGGTGGTGTCACAGGCATGCAAATCCCAGCCTGTATCTTCTGGGCTCCACTCTAGTAAGAAAATTCCTAGGAAGGTAAGAGTGTGAGATACACATCTTGATAACCCAGATTTCTAGCTGAAAAGGAACTGAGGAGATGTTTCCCGCCCATGGGGTGGATTCCGTCCGGTCCATGCTGAAAAGACATTAACAGGAAGACCTTGCCACCAGGAGACGTGGCGGCAGGAAGCGCGGCCCGCTAATTTATGAGGTTTCATACCTTACAACTGTAGGCCAGGCTGGGCTGGGCCCCATCTCACCCAGCAGGGTCTCTCAGGCCAGAGGCTGCACCATTTCCAAACCTTGTAATTGATTGGTTTTTCTGATCAAAAGCCTTAAAACACTAGAGTCTCCAGCATCTTTTGGTAGCTCTGTTCCTGATTCAAATTGGCTCTGGAATTACATAAATGATAATTTTGTTCCAAGCTTAGATCCATAAGGGATTCTAATCTTGGGTAATTTTGGAACACACAGTGGGTTTCACTAGGTAGTTTTATTTCAGAAGCGCCCAAGTGAAGCATAATGAGTTTAATAGTGCTGGGTTGTTGCTCGTTTTGGAAAATGTTCTCATGTGGAGTGAGTAGACATCCCTCTGATTCGTGAAATATGAGGGGAAAAATATATTTCTAAGAAACGGGGAAAAGGAATGTGAAGTGGGCAAAAGAACATTTAAAAGGAAATGAAAGCACTTAAGGGTCCTCTGGTGCATGTCCCGTAGCAACCCAGAAGTGGCACATGGGGTTACTAGTAGTGGGCGGCTTCCCTCCCCAGCCGCCTGGGTGCCTGGCTTCTAGACCAGCCGTCTTCCTTCTGAAGAGGAATTCCCAGTGTCATCGTCACTGTCATGTATCTTCTTCCTCCTCCACACCCTTTCAGCCCGACAGGGGCTGGGAGGGTAGACAGAGGCTGGCTGCTGTCTTCCCTCAGTGCTGGACGCTGGGCATTTACCCCGTGCACCTGGACTTGGCTACAGTGAGCAGCTTTGGTGGCACTGACCCTGCCAGGCAGTGGCATGTCCTTTATCATACATTACACAATCTCTCTGGCTCAACGTCCATTTTTCTTAACTGCACTATGACTGAATGGCAAGTGCATATGGTAACATTGCTTCAGTTGCAAGGGTGTCCTTCCAGGCAGGGAGGACCTGGTGTCCGGAGAAATAGTAGCATGTAATTGGGGGCAGTCCAGGAGAGACCCAGAAGCAGGGACAGCCAGTATGCCAGGAGTGCTGGAATATTATATGGGACTCTTCCTGTTGTCCTGCAATGTCCACTGAGGACTTTACGTTGAGGAGGACAGATAATAGTAATTCTACAGAGCAAAGTTAGACACCTCCAGGCAGAGCTTGCTAATAGGCAATGATCAGCTCTGGTTGATCCTTACTGCTGATCTATTCGAAAGAAACCTTAAAACTCATCATAAGTAAAAAACATTTTTTAAAAATATGAATAGACAGCACTATTTTGTATCTTGTCCCTTCTCCTCAAGAGAAGTGAAGAGGGCCAAGATACACACCTGTTAAGATTGGGGTTGCTGGCCAGAAGGTGACGCTGACCTCCCACTGTGCTCTCACTGCCCAGCCCAGCCCTTTCTGGAGGGTGCTGGGTGCAGAAACGCACAGACCATGCAGACCTGAGCGTGAAATTCTCCAGCTGACATGTCCTGAGCCTGGGGACAGAAGGTTTGACACCTGACACCAACCAAGAGAGAAGTGGAGGTGAGAGGGAACTCCCACAGGAGGGAGGGAGGATAGAGCTGTGGCTGAGGGATTTGCACCCCTGGACTTGTAGGGGAGGGATGTGTGAAGTTCCATACTGTCTGAGGCATGAAGGACAGAAAATTCCCGGAAAACTTAAGATAATTTTGAACGGACTATTGGGAAGAAATGATAGAATTCCAGGAATTTGGAATTTTTCATGTACATTTTAATGCACCTCTCTGCCAAAACTGACTAAACAAACAAAAGAAAGTAAAAACAACAGAGACCACCCATGCAAAACTGGGGAAGGGTTCTGGTGTCGTGACAGATGTGTCCCAGAGTATCAACCAAAAGCAATAAAATGAAGATGACACAGGCCATAGCGATGCTACTCCACTCTCCAAGAGAATAAAATTACTAAATAGAACATAAAGTCAAGAATTTCTTAAAAAATTCATTTTCAGGACAAAGCCTCGGAGCCCTGAGAGACCAGCTGTGACTGGAGATCCCACCTGGGGTCCTTTGTCCACCACAGGCCAACAGCTTCTTCCGTGGTCAGCAGCAGAGCTGGGGAACCACAAAGCCACGGGTCAGGGTCCATCTCACATTTGGTCATCATGCCTGACCTGGGACAGTGGTGTTGAAGGCTAAAGCCAACTGTCTATATTGGGAAACGCCAGTAAGGTCAAAAAAATCTTTTGTTTAAAACTAAAAACCAGTAGTCACCAAAGCAACAGAAAACTCATATTGTCATATTGTCCTTCAAAACACAGGAAAAATCCATGGAAAATGCCCAGGACAGATTGGGCTATGTTTTTCTAGTGCAGAGAATGTGGCAAGAATTCAGTACATGGGGGAGGAGATCCCCAGATCGTCTGCTGGGGCTGGGACACCCGTTCCGCCTCCTTCGGCACCTGCTTTCCTGAACAGATGACACGAACCCGTCACTCAGCACTCCCAGCGCCGGCAAAGGCAGAATGCACATGCTGTTCAGTCTGGGGAAGACAGGACGGTACCCACACATGGACCCATGTGATTCTGAGGCCAGTTGGTGGCCAACAATGGGAAGGCTTCTTTTAAAACATAAATAAACTGCTCAAGAAAAGAAATAGAGGAAAATAAACATAAGAAGCTGAATGTATTAATGAAATATTTCAAAAGATTTAAATCGGGAAACAAATATTTATCAATTACATCATTCGTTCAAGAAAAAGAAAAGATCCTTTGAAATAAAATCTTATTTGATGACAACACCCTGAGACATAAAGGGAACTTTTGTAACTAAGGAAATAAACCAGGGAGACGGGTGATGCTATTGCAATACCAAGTGAGAATCTAAAGAACACACGTTGTTATTTGTGTGTGAAGTCAATGAAAGCGAATTTCAGAACACGGAGTGTCAAGTCATCTGTGGTCTCTCTCTCTGAGGGAGGGCACTTCTGCAGACCCCTCAGAAGGGTCAGGTCCTGGGTGACTCCAGAGCCTAAACATCTCCTGCACGGGGGTTCAGGTGACTAAAGACATTTTCATGCATTGAGGCCACTCAGCATCTGATACTTAAGAATAACAGCTCCTGTTTTCAACATTTCAAAGCAAAACCTGAATTTATTAGTCTTATTGAAAGGCTTTCTCAGCCCCTAGTAATGTGTCTTCCTAGGAATGTTTGAGGGTAATTTTGATTAATGCTTTTTGTCTTTTCCATGACATTTGGAATCATATCCCATGTAGGATGTAGTTCTGCAAAATTATTTGTCTATAATAGACTAGGGAAAAGATTCAAAAAGTTAACTGTCAACCCTATGCTACGAAGTGGGAAAGAATGTAGATATCCCAATATAATTCTCTTTTATGGAAAAATAAATATTCCTTTGTTTAATACTAGGTTATCACTGGTATAAATAAAAGTAGACTATTCCTTCAGATTAAATGGGGCAAGAACCAAAATCCACAAGACCATATGGCAACTGAGTAGAAGCAATTGTAACCACAAACAATCGTGGAATCAAGAAAACAATAAAACATAACTCGAACCTGAAAAATTGAGATCATGAACCAGTTATTCACTGGGAAGATCATCAAAGGTCTTATTCAGGTAGTCACCCAGTTACATATATTGTGTGACACAAGTGAGCAAATTTTGGATGGTTTTTATTTTATTACTGACATTATGATTTAATTATTTAAAAAATGTGTTTTTTGTTTTTTTTTTTATTATTAGACCCACCAATAAAGTCATTTTGTTGAATCTCTTATACCCTCTACCAATGCAATACATAATCCATAGTCCTGGACAGTGAGGCCTTGCATTCCCTTTAGTCTTTGGAGAAATGTGCAGAGATGTTCAGAATCTGTTTCATTTAGGTAATATGGAAAATGATTTTTAGCAAGAAGTTTTACATCAATAAAATTCTGATTAATTTCCTGATCACACGGAGCATTAATCCGTCTCCCATTCTAAATACACTTCGACTGTTCAGTTGAAATGTCAAGACGCTTGTTGAATATACACTGAACATCCAGGGTTATCAAGAACACCCTCCTCCTTTCCCCTTCTACTCCCACCTTGTCTCCTTATCTCATCTGGTATAAAAACTTGTATCTCTATAAAGATTAGAGAAATCTTGTGATTTTTTGGTAAATGGCAATCTTGCAGTTTTGCAAAAGTAGTGGAAACAATGTGATTATCATTGTACATTTCTGACATACTTCACACCTGCTCCTGGAAGTTTGTACCATAAACAGTTGATGCTGGTTTTGCTTAGGCCGAAGTTAAGTGGATCAAATTTCCTTTTGACTTTTACCAATTGCAACAAGTAAAAAAAAAAAGTGGCATAATCAATGATTTTTCTGCAGGAACTGAGCGAATAAATTCTCTCAACTGGCTTAGAATAAATACAAAATGTGAATGACTTTGGTTAAGTTTGGGAGGAATTTGATGGGTATGTCTTTTCAAGTCTCTGGCTCTTTCACCCAGTCCTGGAATTAAATCCACTCCATTCGAGAACTCAGTCATCAAAACATGTCCTGTCAATTTTATGTTTCATACTGTGAAGCTCTTGTCCTATAAATCAAAGCTTTATGTCTACTTTAAATTATAATTTATTTTTTGGCATTTTAAGGAGGCTCAAAAAAATATTTACATAAAATTAGACTGGGATATTAGCAACTATCTTGCCAAAAGTCAAAAGACAAGATAGTTGCCTGCATATTTTAATTCCAAGCTATAGTCTGCATATTTTATTAATTACCATACATGCGATTTATTGGATTTAATCATAGCCTTATTTGCAACATAGGTGGACAGAAATAAGTTGAGTAAATATTGAAGACAAACTCCAGCTCTTATCCCTGTTGTTTTAAAGGTATCAGTGAAGACAAATTACCCACTATTATGAATGACCTTTAATGATATGCTGATGACATAAAAATAAAGATAATAAATATTAATCCACCTTATAGTCCTTCTTCCATCATGTTGCTGACATTCCAGCCTCATTCCTTATGCTATTTTAAATGTAAATAACTGGAGCTTTGCTCTAAAGTCATTTATTTTAGGGAAAAGATGCAAATTAATAAAACTGTGAAGCTGGGGTGCTAGGGCAGCATTCTATCCATGAAATAACAGATTTGGGGGGGTCGCCTTTTCTGGTTAGTTAAGAGGTGTAGTAAAACGAGACTGCCCAGAAGGCAGTAGGTTTTCCACTAGACTGGCCGTGTCGCCCGGCTTGGTGGCTGCCTCTGCTGCGCAGGCACGTCTGCCCCGCCCTTGCCACTCAGGCCTTAGGCCAGCAGCTGCTCTGAGCTGGCAGAAATGAGTTGGCTCCCTGCACAACTGAGACTGTCCCCTTCCCATGACAATGGCTCCAGAAGGCTCAGTGAAAGAAATCCCAGCACCTTCCTCATCAAATCCCCTTGTCTCTTCCGCTTTTCCTGGAAGGTAAGTCCAAGCCTACTTTCATTAATACGCAACATTAAAATAAAAACAACAGCCAAATTTATAGTTCATTTTCAGAGCAAACCTTCCCACTAAATTTACAGGGAACCACAGACATCTGGATGGCAAAATCTCCTGGAGCGTCATCAAGCGTTAGGGACATCAGAAAAGGGAAAACCAAGCCAAGGGGGACAATCCCAACGGAAGAAGATTCTAACAGGAATTATAATACAATCACCTTTAAAACAATTGTCCTAGAACTTTCAGAATTCAAAATGTTCCTATCTTTACTATCCCTCCCTTTGGATGTGTATTTAACTAAATATAAATACGGCTGGGTCATTGCAAAATTCCACATTTTTTAATTTGGGCTCAAACATGAGAAAATAATTAAAGAAATTGCTTTGAAAACTCACTGACTTTAACATAATGTTATGGAATAGTTAATGATCTATAATAGATTATATTCATAAAAGCTGCCTTTGCAGTACAGAAAGCATCTCTCGGTTTAAAACCTAAGTTAACATTACTCTGAGGTCAGCAGCTCTTTATTTCTAAAGTCAGGCGTCCTTGAGGGGGTTGCGCCCGTGTTCTGGAAACAATCCCGGAGAAAGCTTGATTTCAAGACTGTTCACTATTTGACTTCTCCTCAGAGACTGCCAGAAATAGTACCAATGAGTGCTTAAAATGACGGCTGTTTGAAGAGACTGGTCTGCTCATCTGGGAGGCTGGGGATGGAGATGATTAATGCTCAGCATCCCTGGAGCAGGCTGAGGGAGGGGGATTCGCAGCCCCAGCTGTTCATTCGTTCATTCAAGCAAGTTCACTGAGCACAGCCCTGTGGCCAGCGATGTTCTTGACCTTTGGAAAGTAGCAGCTAGACAGCTGGACAAACAAGATCTTTCCGTCCCTCATGGAGCTTAGGTTCCACTGGGGAAGGCCAGCAGAGGTGAGTGGTGGGGCAGTAGTGCACCAGGCAGGGAAGAAAAGGAAGCTAACTGCCAGGCGTGGGACAAGGGAGGCAGCAGGCAGGAACTGCTGTCAGTGTCCCCGGAGAAGGCACCTTGACTCAATGCTTGGAGAAAGGGTACAACCAGGGATGTGGCATCTGGGGAGAATCAAGGGCTGCAGGTATTGAAGAAAGGATTTTGGGCAGAGGGGAGAGCATAGGGGGAAGCCTGGACATGCAGGCATCTTTGCAGTATCCACCAGGGAGCAGGACTGAGAGCCGTGTGGCTGGAACTCAGCCCCTGGGGGAGGGAGAGCAGAGAGGAGCTCGTCTGTGAGGTGGGCTGGAGTGCGCTGCAGAGCGTCTGCTGTACTGAGACAGGAAGCCAGTACAGAGTCTTGAGAAGTGAGCCATGTGATCTGACAAATTCCAAAAGGTGTTGTCGAAGATGAAGAGCACAGGAGGAGCCTAGAGGAGTGGGCAGACTGGGAAGGAGGCCACAGCACTCTTCCAGGTGACTGTGGTGTCGGGGCTCAGGCGGGAGCAGCCCGGTGGAGGAAGTGGTCCATTTTATGTATACAGTAGAACCCGCATTGCTGACCACGTCCCTACACCAATCACCTCCTTCTGCTGACCTAATTTTCATAGACTGGCCACGCACCCCCTGTACACGTAGGTACAGTAGGCCCAGTTCCTTATGTTGACCACTCCTGTGTGTCAACCCATTTGTTATAGTTCCTTGGGTGGTCAACTTACACAGGTGTCCCTGTATATTGATAGCAGGTGCAGGAAAAGACAGAAGTCAAGGATGAGTCTAAAGTTTTTGACTAGAACAAATGGAAGGAATAAGTTATGACTTGGGCTTGTTTACTGGGGCTGCTGTGACAAAGGGCTGCCTACCAGGTAGCTTCAGCAACAGGAATTACTGTCTCCCAGCTCTGCAGACACCATGTCAGAGGTCAGAGTGTCAACTTGGTCGGTGCCTCCTAAGGAGTGCATGAGACTCCTTCATGCTTTCTTGTTTCTGGATGTTTGCTGGCAAAGTCTGGTGTATCCTGGTTTGTAGAAGCATCACCCGAATCTCTGCCCTTGTCTCTCAGTGTTAAAATGATGCAGGACAGGGAAGGACAGGGCCCTGATCAGTATGACTGGTGTCCTTAAAAAAAGGGGAAATTTGTGCTGGGTGCGATGGCTCACACCTATAGTCTCCCGAGTTGGAGACTTGAGAGTAGAGAAGCCTTGAAATACCATAGTCATGGAGGAGGGAAAGAGCCGACTAAGGAGTGGTTCTCAAGGGGAGGCCCCTGGACTGATTTTATTAGCATCACCTGTCAATTTGTTTGAAATACACATTTTCGGACCCACCTAGACCTACTGAATCAGAACCTCTGGGCATGGGCCCAACCATCTGTGTCTACCAAGCCCTCCAAGTGATTCTGAGAAAGGACAAAATTTGAAGACCATTGACTAGGAAAATGGAGTAAGATTGCCCATTCTGGTTAACTGATCACTTAAAGTTGGTGGTCATAGATGTAAAGTGAAACCAGACACCATGGCTATCTGTTTTCCAATGACATACAGCTCTTTGAAAGTATAGACAAAAATAATAAATAAAATAAATAAAAAAAGAGTTGAATTAAGCAAATAGATTAGTCAGGGTATTCCAGAGAAACAGCTAACAGAGTGTGTGTGTGTGTCTTTTATTTATTTATTTATTTATTTTTTGCAGCTTTTGGCCAGGGCTAGGTTTGAACCCGCCATCTCTGGCATATGGGGCTGGCACCCTACTCCTTTGAGCCATGGGCACCTCCCATGCATGTGTCTTTTTATATGAGGTTTGTTAGAGGAATTGTTTCCCTGGATTATGGAGGCAGAGAAATCCCACAATCTGTTCTGAAACCTGAAGAACTGAGGAAGCTGGTGGTGCAGCTCAGTCTAAGTGGAAAGGCCTGAGGATTGGAGTCCAATCCATGGCTAGCAGAATGGACTGACCATGGACAGCAGAATGGACAAGCCACGGATAATGGAATGGACTGACCCTGAGTAATGGAATGGACCAGCCATTACTAGCAGAATGGACTGACCATGGACAGCAGAATGGACCAGCCACGGATAATGGAATGGATTGACCCTGAGTAATGGAATAGACCAGCTATGGCTAGAAGAATGGACCAAACATGAACCGTGGAATGGACCAGCTGTAGATAACAGAACGGACCCACTGTGGACAGTGAAATGGACCCACCCTGAATAACGGATGGACCGACCATGGACAATAGAATGGACCAAGCATAAATAACGGAATGCACTTCTGAGTGTGAGGGCTGAGGGAGAGTGTGCACCTATGACTCTGTGGTGACCCCAGCAGGTGCCTTTAGGGCCTTCATTCAGAGGCAAGGTGGCTTGGGGGAAGGAGGAAATGAGCAGATGGTGGGGATCCGCAGATGGAGCGGAAAAGTAGCACAGTGCCTGTATTTAAGTGGAGAGGCTGGTAAACGCAAAATTCAGCACACGATAGCCCTGGGGCAAAGGCTGCACCAAGGGCCAAGTACAGCCACCCAAGGACAGAAGAACTAGAGTCAGGGACGGAAGGAACCTTGTGTTGTAGGATTGGAAAGAGAGAAGGAAGCAGCAGCTGGAGCCACAGCAGAGCCTACCCCAGGCAGAACTTATAGCTGGAGCCACGGCAGAGCCTTCCCCAGGCAGAACTTACAGCTGGAGCCACGGCAGAGCCTTCCCCAGGCAGAACTTACAGCTGGAGCCGCGGCAGAGCCTTCCCCAGGCAGAACTTACAGCTGGAGCCGCGGCAGAGCCTTCCCCAGGCAGAACTTACCCGCAGTACTCTCTTACCTCTGTGTTTACTTATGTGTTTGCTTTAATTTTTACTCTTATGAAGATGCAGGCAGCACACTGATTATTTAATGTCATGTTTAAGATGTGTACATGTAATGTGTTTAAATACAGAAGCATTTGCAGTTTGCACGTCTATTTTGCACTTATTGTTGTCCTTTGACCTCTCCACTGACCTTGGGATTGACACGTCAGGCACTACGAATCCCACTGCAGAGATGTGCTTGTTCAGGCAGTCCCCAGTCACGGACGACCCGACTTACCCTGTTCTGTAATTATGAATGGGCTCACAAGGCTCTCCCTAAGGATGAATTATAATTAAATGATTAAATCACTAATTTGGAAACTAGCTTCTTCCACGCATGCAAACAAACTTGCGTGGCTGAAGTGGCTCACTAGTGCAGCACCTGTGCCCTTGCGGCTGGTGTCATTGTTTAGATGGTCACTTACTCACAGCATCACTTTCCTCTTAACTTTTTCATTTGATTTTGTGAGCCTGTATTGACCAAGCATCACTTTATCACCAAGCATCTAAAGTCAAGTCCATGGCAAGTCCATGTGAGCCTGCCATGGAGAGGAAGGTGATGACCATGGAAAGTAGAAATAATGAAGCATTTGGAGGACGGCCAGGTGCCCTCTCTCACTGGGAGCTCGAGGCTTCTGTCACTCGAATGCTGGAACAGTTATACAGGGTAAGGTGCGAATCACGGAGCACCTGAAAGGCAGTGCTCCGAGGACAGCACCAATTATTATTAACAGGATAGTGGATTAATGATGTAAATGGAAAGGTTATTGTTGATTTGGTTAGAAGGTCAAAATAAGCCTGACATTCCTATTTGCCCACCTTTGATGCAACATTAGGTGAGTGTTAATCTGTAATACTTGGTTTTGAAATTTCGCTTATTTCCTATCTAAACTTTTTGCATGAGTTTGTTTTTATGTTCTGTTTGTTTGAATTGAAATAAAAAGCATGAAAGGGCACAGTATTTTCTGTAACTTATTATTATATGACAGAGGTATTAGAGTATTATTATTATAGTGTTCATTATAGTATTATTACCACATTATGAGCCGTTGTAGTACTGTGATTGTATTATTATTACTGTCTATGTGCTGTTCATCAGGGGTCTGAGTTACATACCAATCCAACATAAAGACGTTCTTACAAATGTATCTTGTCTGTAACTCGGGGACCACCTGTACTTGGTAGAGTGAGGAGAATTATCACGGTCCAGGCTGCCACATTTCCATGGCCAAAGCAACAGCTGTTACAATTCCCGCAGATGCAACACTCCAAGGCCACCCAGCTCTCTTCTTTGGTTTTCTGCCAGATAAATGTGTTACCTTATCTCAACTAGAGAGTCAATCAGTTGAGTCTGGGTATCACATATTCTGTGTTTTATTGTTGGTTTCTTTTTTAAAAAAATTTTTTTTTATTATTAAATCACAGCTGTGTACATTAATGCGATCATGGGGCATCATACACTAGTTTTATAGACCGTTTGACACATTTTCATCACACTGGTTAACACAGCCTTCCTGGCATTTTCTTAGTTATTGTGTTAAGACATTTACATTCTACACTTACTAAGTTTCACATGTACCCTTGTAAGATGCACCACAGGTGTGATCCCACCAATCCCCCTCCCTCTGCCTACCTCCCCCCTCCCTCAAAATCGAATATGGATCTTTGATCAGGAGGAAGAACATGGCCTTTGCAGTCAGAAAGATTTGAAACTGAATCTCAGCACCGCCAAATAATAGTTTTCAGCAAATTATTTAACATGTTTCCATTTCAGTTTTACTATTCCTGAAATCTGGGCATGTGGCAACCTCGAGAGGCTGCTGTGAGGTGGCTGTGAGAGCAGACACCCCACAAGGGCTTCACTGCAGGAAGCCACACTCCAGACACGCGTGCAGGAGGGGACAGTGCACGTCTGCAGGGTCCACTGGTCCCTGCACTGGAGAGGAACTCCGGCTTCTGAAGAGAGCGAGGGGGAAATTTCAGTCGGCCTGTTTGGATACGGGCTGGGGAAACTGCCACGGAGGAACGGTGGAAGGATGGAAGGAAACGCAAGAGGAGGTGCTTTCAGGAGATTCATCTTGGTTGTCTGGCTGGGGTGGAAGTTCACTTTGGGAAGCCCTGAGAGATTGCACTTGAAACATCCTTTATTTAGGACACTCTGAAAGGCTGTAAGTTGCTAGCTGAGAAGTTTAGACTTTGCGCTGTGCAGGGCAATCAGCAAGGAAGGTTTCTGGTCAGGTGAACAGCCCCAGCAGGCTTCTGGTGGAGAGAGGACCTTTCAGAAGCAGTGTCAGCCAGGCACCCTTCAGTGTCATTTAAATGAGCAGGTGACAGAAAATCAGGAGGGCACATGCGATTGGGGGGTGGCATAGGGGTGGCAACCGGAGAACCTCGCTTCTGAGCATCTGTGCTCGCGACTGAGGAGAGGGCTTCTGTGTCCAACATACACCTGAGAAGGCTCCTGCCTAATAAAGATGAGTGTGTGTCTGTCGTGTTTTAGGCACTCAGGACATCCTGGGTGACAGACATGGAATATTTTCTCCTGCATCAGGATATTTATTAACATAGTACCGAGCACCTTTGGCACGGTGTAGCCGCAGTGCATGAGACGGGTTGTCTGCTGCGTGACACTGAGCAGGTGGGGAGATGTGTGCTGGCTAATGTGTGAGTGCGGGATGCTCCGGGGGCATGATAAAATAGGGGTACGTGTGGCTGGAGGTTTCTTTCCTCACTTCTCTTTCAATCAGAGAAGCTGCATCGCACACACAATGCAGGACACAGTATAACACACAGTGTGTCACACAAACTGCATTGCACACGCAGTGTAACACACAGTGCATCACACACACACCACACAGTGTGCACACACTGCATTACACACACTGCAGCACGTGTACCACCTCATGCGTGTACCACCTCACGCACGTGATGTCATACATGCACATATACATTCAGTGGCGTGTCTGAGTCTCTTTCCATCTGTTCGTCCAGCCAGCCACCCATTCATCTATCTATCTATCTGCAATGGTCCCATGTACCTAAATACATCAATGCACCATGTGGTTTAAATAAGAAAGTACCAACATTATTGTATTTCTTAATTTCCTTTGCCGTAGAAATTGTATTTCCTCTTAAAACTAAATGTCCTTAGAAGAGGTTTGAAAATAGTTAGATACGATTGATGGGCACTTGGGCTTTTTCCATGACTTAGCAATTATGAATTGGGTAAATGTAGAATGTAAATGTCTCAACATAATAACTAAGAAAATGCCAGGAAGGCTATGTTAACCAGTGTGATGAAAATGTGTCAAATGGTCTATAAAAGCAGAGTATGGTGCCCCATGATTGCATTAATGTACACAGCTATGATTTAGTAATAAATAAAAAATAAATAAATAAAAATAGT
>CAUYPK010138965.1:0-19851 GCA_963574355.1 Loris lydekkerianus
TTGAGTCCCACCACCTCCATCGCCCTACTGTGTTGGTCAGGCAGGACGGGGAATTGAGTCCCACCACCTCCATCGCCCTACTGTGTTGGTCAGGCAGGACGGGGAATTGAATCCCACCACCTCCATCGCCCTACTGTGTTGGTCAGGCAGGAAGGGGAATTGAGTCCCACCACCTCCATCGCCCTACTGTGTTGGTCAGGCAGTATGGGGAATTGAATCCCACCACCTCCATCGCCCTACTGTGTTGGTCAGGCAGGACGGGGAATTGAATCCCACCACCTCCATCGCCCTACTGTGTTGGTCAGGCAGTACGGAGAATTGAGTCCCACCACCTCCATCGCCCTACTGAGTTTGTCAGGCAGAAAGGGGACTTGAATCCCACCACCTCCTGCGCCCTACTGTGTTGGTCAGGCATTTCTGAGAATTGAGTCCCACCACCGCCTTCGCCCGACTGTGTTGGTCAGGCAGAACGGGGAATTGAATCCCACCACCTCCATCGCCCTACTGTGTTGGTCAGGCAGGACGGGGAATTGAGTCCCACCACCTCCATCGCCCTACTGTGTTGGTCAGGCAGGACGGGGAATTGAGTCCCACCACCTCCATCGCCCTACTGTGTTGGTCAGGCAGGACGGGGAATTGAATCCCACCACCTCCATCGCCCTACTGTGTTTGTCAGGCAGGACGGGGAATTGAGTCCCACCACCTCCATCGCCCTACTGTGTTGGTCAGGCAGTACGGGGAATTGAATCCCACCATCTCTATTGCTGTACTGTGTTGGTCAGGCAGTACGGAGAATTGAATCCCACCATCACTATTGCTGTACTGTGTTGGTCAGGCAGTACGGGGAATTGAATCCCACCATCTCTATTGCTGTACTGTGTTGGTCAGGCAGGATGGGGAAGCTGAGACCAAGGGAACTTGCTGACTGTCCTGAACTGTGTGGATTCCACTGAACCAATATCGACAGAACTGGCAATTAGTGGAGATTCTTACAACCCATTAATCTGTCCCTGATCAGCTCACAAACTCTAAATGTGTTTTGGATTGTGGCATTGGCCCTGTTGTGAAACCTGTCAGCATCGGGCTTGCTGGACCGTTTTTCAGGCTGTAGGAGACAGTGATAAAATGACCAACCATCCTGCTTTGCTCAGGGTTGTGGGATTTTTCAGGATGTAGGACTTCCAGTGCTAAACCTGGATAGACTCCCAAAAAACAGACTTGCTCAACCTATAACAGATAAAAATCACGAGGCACCAGCCTGCAGCCTGGAAAATGTTTTCTCTCTTGATTCGAGTGGCCACACTCGATAGTGTGTCAGTCCCTGTTCTATCGTCTGCGTGTCGTCAAGGCAGAGCAGGTGCTGTGTTTGCCGGCACAGCTGCTGAACTCATGGCCTCTCTTTGTGAAATGCTTAGAGAGTCCTGGAATGTGCAATGCTCTATAGAAAACCAAATGCTATTCTTCTCAGTTCAGAGCTGCAATCCAAGAAAGCACAGGGACGAACAGTAGCGCCCTTTAAACTGAAGAGGAACTGCCTAGGAGCTGATGCTCTGTGGTGGTAACCCATGGCACTGGACCCGGGGCAGCAGGACTGAGTGTGGGAGGAGGAACTGCATGTGACATGAACTCGTCTACAAGGAGGTGCCTTCTGAGGAGACCCTGACGTTCATACGGCTTGGGTCATCAATTGCTAGTAATTCCAGGTCATTATATTCCAAAAGACAGTTCTTATAGTACTTAAGGGAAAGAAATGCTATCATCCTACTCAGAGATAAAGAGAATAAGCCGTGTTATGAGCTATGGTCAGTCAAAGGAGATTTCAGTGTCATTTAGAATCTGAGAGAGAGAGGAGGAGTTTTTTCCTTGCTTTTCCCCTCTTCTCTGGGGTGGATGAGGAGGAGATGAGGCAGGGAGCCAGGGAAGGGCAGCTAACAGACAACCAGTAATTGAGTTTATACACAGCTCTGTGCAAAACTAGGCCTCTGGTGGAATGGGCTTGAAAATGACATTGGAGTCTGATTTTTTGAGCTCCCTTACTGTATATTCTAGGAACTAGAAAGCTGTGTTATGAATTGGTCAAATGAACGAAAACAGTAATAATAGCAAACAAACCAGGGCTTATTATGTGCCAGGCGCTGTTTCCAAGTGTTTTAGGTTTACTAATTTATTTAACCCTCACTCTGATTTTCCGAGGTAAGAATATTATTATACTTATTTTACAAATGAGGAGCCTGAGGCACAATTTGGAGAAAGAAGTTTTCAGAATCACATAACCTGGAGGGGGTGAGAAGCAGAATTCAAACCCAGGCCATGGAACATGCTAACCCTCCAACTCACCTGCATTCTAACCTCCTTTTTATTTGAAAATTACCTTCTCCTTGACCATGTAAATAAAGGAATATATTATATGTGCCTGTAAATATTGTACTGGTGCTGCACGTGTTTTCCTTGTTCCTCGTAACGTGTTCTCGTCAGGTGGCTCTCCATCACAGTCTGCAGTGCTTACACCTGCTGAAGGAGCGTCTCAGAACCACCACCGAGGCAAGCAGCATGGTGTGCCTGGAGAGTGAGCATGTGTGTGTGAACGTGTGCGCATGTGGCGGTGAGATCTCTGGTCCCTGAATGCACATCTGTGTCCATAATGTTACACCTATTAACATAAAATTGGATGTTTGTAGGCCTTAAGTTTAAGTCTTGGAAACCCTGAATAGAATTTTCCAGTGGTCTCTTCACTGTCTCCCCATCACCAACATAAAGTGCCCCCTTCTTATATCTCAGAGGACCCCTTTCTTTTATTCTTATAATTTGGTACTGGGCACTAAGGGCTGAAGGAGATTGGACTGATGGAAGCAATTATTCACTCATTTATTCAATGAAATATGTATGGCGCCTCCCCTAGACAAGGCCCTGTTCAGGAGCAGACCTGGTCCATGGGCGTTACAATTATGAAAGAGAAGATTGTACTATTAAGAGTGAATAGGTCCATACAAATGAGTTCTTTCAGGCTTTTCTTTTTCTAACTAGTTGGGATAGATTTTGAGAACTACAAAGCACAGTGCCGTTTTCCTGACATTTGCATGTATATAAATTTTGATACAGATAATTTTTCTGTATCTTAGTAACACATTTCAGTTATTGTCAATGAAATCAACTCAAAATACATGTAGGCCTCTTCAATATCTATCTTCTCTGCTATCTTTGTTGAGACAGTCAGAGTTCCCTTTGGCCCTAATGTGACTCAAAAGGGAAAGTAATTGTTCATTTCACAGTTCACGCAGAGAGGGGGGACAGGCCATTGGGAGGAGATGTGAGATAATAAGAGCTGACACTTTCCAGGCTGTAAGCTACAGCGGTGTGCACACACAGCTTGGCCCTTCGACCCCTTTCTTCCTTCAACTGCTTCCTCAGAGAGGCTGGGCCTCTGTGTGACTTGATTCAGGAGCGGCATCAGTGCATCAGCATGGGTTCCAAACCTGAGCACCCTGTAAAATTACCTAGGACACTTTTAGAAGACGCAGATTCCTCGGCCCTATTACAGCCCTAAAAATGTCTTTAAGTTTCCTGGACTGGGGCCAACAGATTAATGTCTATAAAAGCTCCATGGGGAATACCAGTGTTGACAGTGGCTGAGAACTACTGATTCCTAAATCTACATCAGCAGCCTTGACATCTCATCCTCTTTATGGTTCTTCAACTCATTTAATATTTATTGGTTTGTTTACTTATTTACTTTCTGTCTTTTCATCTTTTCTTCTCCACTCTAAATTCTACAAGAGGAGGAAACTTTTCCTCAACGTTGTGCTTCTGGCACTGAAAAGAGTTCCTGACACTCAATAAATACTGGTTGAGTCAATGAATGAATTACTGAAAGATACCTCCAGATGAATGTTTTCCCAATTAGTGGAAAATAGGACTCATTACCCCATTTTATATTCCTTTCTAGATTCTTCTTCCTAGATTTCCAGTGTTTTAAGTAGCTTCCAAATTTTGCTGTCTTGAAGTCAAAACTTGCTATCTTACGTTATTTGGGGGTTTTATCTTCTTTCACTCATTCAGTTCATCAGTGATCTTGTTACATCAAGTTTTCCCAGTTAGATTTTTTTATCTCTGTGATTGTAGGAGTGCTTTCTGGTTCCTTTCCTCTCCTGACTTCAAACCTGTATCACACACATCCAGGTCCCTCTGAGATCCCCAAGGGTGTGTTGTACAGACATCTTTTCATGGCAAACCTCATGATATTTATACTTTTCCCCCTTTTCTGCTTAGCACCTGCTGCTGGACAGCACTGGGTACAGCCATACCTTCTGGCTCCCCACCCCCACCCTAGCTCAAGAGTACAAAGTCTTTTTTTTTGAGACAGTCTCACTCTGTCACCCTAAATAAAGTGCCATGGCATCATCATAGCTCACAGCAACCTCAGTCTCTTTGGGCTCAAGAGATCCTCTTGCCTCAGCCTCTGAGTAGCTGGGACTATAGGCACCTGCCAAGATATTGGCTACTTTTTCTATTTTTAGTGGGGACGTGGGGGGTGGAGGCATCTCAGGTTTGCTCAGGCTGGTCTCAAACTCCTGGGCTCAGGTAATCCACCCACTTTGGCCTCCTACAGTGTTAGGATTACAGGTGTGAGCCACTGCGCCTGGCTGTGAGTACAAGTTCTGAGTCCCAAATGGCCTCAGAGTCCTTTCAGTGGCATAGCTCTTTCCATGTCTTTCTTTTTTTAAATGTTATGCAACTCTACAGTGGCTCCTATGACTCAAAGTATTACAGAACTTTTAGTAAAGCAGCTTTCTGAGTTTTTAATTATAGCCTGACCTCACCTTCTTCATGAGACACAGACACGGAGCCACACAGTTGGCTGGGGAGGCACTTCTGAAAACAGAGACTCCCCTGAACGCGGCGGGGAACCACCCCTCTAAGAATGCAGGCTTTGTCACTTGCCCAGGCTGGTCTGCCCGTCTGTCTTCCCTCAGAGGCTTCTCACCCAAGGCCCCTGTGCTGATCCCATCAGGACCAAGGCTCATGGATGCAGTTCAGGCTTCTCGGTGCCTCCCTTCTCTGCTCATGTCCTGAACCAACCTCCTGTCCTCCTGGGCCTCAACGACTGCCTTCTAGTTCATAACAGTATCCCAGCTGGGCTGGCATTGATGGAAGGCGTGCTGTGTGCCAGACCTGTGAGCATTTCACATACGCTGCTTCTTCCTCTCAAGTATAGTAGGACAAAGCATTGACTCTGAGGTCAGGCCGGCCTGAGATCATAGCAAGCTTGACGATTTGTTCCTCCTGTTTCTCATGGAATATGTGAACTTCGTAAAGTAAGAGCCCATGAGCACTGCCCACCAGCTGTCCTGCTCCTCCCATTAATTTATACTTGAATTTGAACAAAAACTTAGTTTGACCTGGCTCTATTTGTTCAGTGAGTACGAGCGGTTTAGGGCTCTCAGTTGGGATGTGTGTGTTGGGAGTGTTTGGGTAGGTGGATGGTGTGTATATCATATGCATGTGTTACACACGCCTGAAGGTAGGGGACATGTGCCCTGCAACTCAAAGGCAGGTGTACAGTCTTTTATTTAATAGTGTGATGTGGAGGAAAGAAAGCAGGTTTGGGGCAAAGGTTGCCCTAGACTGGGATCCCAGAGCTGCTACTACTCACTTGCTGGACACCTTGGCTATTACCTAACCTTTCTAAATCTGTTCTCTTTTCTGAGAAGGAGGAGTTCTTACCTTTCAAAGGTGTTTAAAGAATTATTAATAAACTAAATGCGATTTATCAAATTGTTTCCAACACACAAAAAGCATTTGATCAATAAATATTAGCCACTTTAGTAGTCAAGGGACCAGGGTGCAATACTCTGGCTATAGTAGAACCCAAATAAATTACCCACGATTCAAGGTCTCTCTATCTCTGCTGTTCTTTGGCTTATGAAATCATTTTCTTTGTTTTTAAAATAAAGAGCATTTGGATTGTAGAAAAGTATGTCTACCATGTATCTAGAAGATGGAGGTAACTTTCTAGAGCACCAGGGCTTCAGATGGTCAATGGCCCTTCCCATTCCATCTTCCATCCTAGCCCAGCAGAGGGGAAGGGTGGGAAACAATGGCTCAGTGTCCAGACACACTCTGGGCTCTCACATTTTCCCTTCTCAGGTTATGACAAGATAAGGGTGGGCCATCACTTCTTATTAGATGTTTTTAGAAACATCCTTATGTCCTCTGATTTTTGATTTTTTTCTTCTCTCATTCAACAATGATTTACTGCCATATTCCTAACACTTCAGGAGAAAAAGGCAAAGCAACATGGTTAATGTTGCCAAGAGAAAAGAAACAGTGGCCAGAAGTTCACATTTTCATCCTTCCTGTTTGAATTGGGGTCTCACAGGTACTTACCCCTTTGTCAAAGGTGGCAAAAAATTTGATGTAAGGCTGGAAGTGTTCAGATGCTTCTTCAAAAGCCTTGTAATCTAAGAGGAAAGAGATGAAAGGGACAGACATTTTCAAGATGCATGCTGCACAATCTTCTCTTTTTTAAATGATGTAGAGAAGGCCAGGCCAGTGGCTTGGGCCTGTAATCCCGGCACTCTAGGAGGCCAAGGGAGGTGGATGAGGAGCTCTGGAGTTCAAGACAAGCCTGAGCAAGAGCGAGACACCTGACTCCACTGAAAATAGAAAAACTAGCTGGGTATGGTGGTAGGCACCTTTAGTCCCAGCTACTTGGGGGAGCTGAAACAAGCAGATTGGTTGAGCCCAAGAGTTTGAAGTTGCTGTGAGTTATGATCCCATGGCACTTTACCCAAGGTGACAGAGTAAGACTCTGTCTCAAAAATAAATAAATGAATAAATGATGTGGAGAGAGTGGAAAGCCAATTAATCCTGATTCTATAGTTCTTTAGCAGGTATTAAAGTAGGTAATTATTTGGTACTTAAGCCCATAGTTTTCCCTGAAAAGTTTGAACTGACTGGCACTGAATTGCCTGAGAGAAGGCCTCTTCACTGTGCTTTCATGAAGTTCACAAATGGAAGCAGAAAATGGGAAACTGAGAAATGACAAAGGAGAGAAAAAGATGCGAAAAACTCCAAACCAGAAGAAATAGGTCTTTACTCAAACTCACTGCTAGTGATAATCATCCCTCTAGAGAGTGCAGTTTCCCGTATAAACAAGCCCAAGAGGAGGAGGAAATCTACCTGACTGTGTAAAGTGACCTTAATCGGAACAACATCACAGCAGCATTTTAAACTCCTCAGTAGGAGCACGCTTGTGAATCTTAGTTTTCTTTTCGTTTTTTGAGGTTCTTTTTTTTAAATTCTTATGCCTTGAGAGGATTATTTAAATTCAATCAAGTCGATGTTTGACCCTGGTCCCCAACTTGGGTGAGTTTAAATTGGTCAAGGTGGGCATGAGTCCACGTGACTGTGGAAATGCGGTGCCTTGGCACACCTAGGCAGTTACTTGGTAACATTACTCAGTTTCAAGCCGTGGATGTGAGAGGGGTGGTAATTGTGGTGATGGTAGTTGTTCTGAATAATTTTATCATTTGGAGAATCAATGAGCCTATGATTTATTTTTAATAAGATTAACTTCTTTCCATTTTATGGAATTCCATATCCGTTAACAATCAGAAATATAAGCTTTTGCTAGAATTCTGGGATCACACAGAATTTTCTAATATTTTAGTTAAAAAAAACCTCTTTCATTGTAGAATAATGCTGGCTCAGGGGACACCAAGATGAGTAAGAAAAAGACGCTGATCTTAAAAGGGTCTCAGCCTGGGGTGGCACCTGGGACTCAAAGGAGTAGGGTGCTGGCCCCATATGCCGGAGGTGGCAGGTTCAAACCCAGCCCCGGCCAAAAATTGCAAAAATTGCAAAAAAAAAAAAAAAAAAAAAAAGGGTCTCAGCCTGGCAAGAGCTATGACCTTTAAATAAGCACAATGTGATGCAGTAGTTGTTGTAATAGAGGTGAGCGTAACAAGCTGGGAGGACAGAGGACCCGAACATGCAAAGAAACTTGGACCTGCTTATTCACACTCGCACTGACTCATCCTCATAAAAGATACCCTGTAACTTGATAGCCTAGAGGACTGGGTAGTGGGGAGAAGATGGTTGGGAACATTTGAGGAATGTGTAGGTGGAGGGTGAGGAAGTAGACTGGCTAAAGCCACACCTAAGCCATGTGGGTCTAAGGCAGCAGTAGGCTCCATCAGAGTCCCCTGTCACCCCCAGTCTCCCTCTCCCTGGAAAACTTATTCTCATTCCCCAGAACTCCTGTCCTGATGGAAGGAAGGGCTTAGGCCTGTGTGGGGAGCCCCCTTCTCCTCTTAGGCCTGCGTGGGGAGCCCCCTTCTTCTCTTGGACAGCTACACCACTGAAGATGAAGGATGAGGCAAGGTGACCCTCTAGGTTGTTATTCAAAACAAGGTTAAACTTTTAGCCTCACCCAAATAGCAAGTTTCTTGCAGGATACCGTATCTCATCTTCTCCTCCATCTGACCTCCTGTAATTTCTAGGTTTTCTTTTCCCCCATGTCCTGTTCTGATGCTGATGGCTTTTTCCTGGTTCCTCCCAGTCTGCTCTCCAGTGTCTTTGAAGATTCTTTTCCCATCTTGAATAGGCTCTTGATGTTCAGTCTCCATGTTCAGTCTCCATCCCCTAGCTTATTAAAGATTTATTTTAGCATTTCCTCACCTCTGTTCCCAATCTCTCAGAGTTTTCCTTACTGGATGTATCAGACTTTAGTGTGATAATAGCAGCAGTTAGAAATTCTGGAGAGAAATACTTTGAATGTTTTATCCCCAACAAGTTGGTTTGGTTCTTCTTTCCAAATCACAATTTATCTTACACAGAAGAACCAGATCTAACTGTTGGAGATAAAACATTCAAAGGAGTAGATGAATGTGTCAAAACAGATTTTGTCTAGCAGGGCACCCTGGCAGGCACCTGTAGCCCTAGTTACTCCAGGAGGCTTAGGTTAAGAGGATGTCTGGAGCCCAAAGAGACTGAGGTTGCTATGAGCTATGATGATGTCATGGCACTCTACCCTGGGTGACAAAACGAGACTCTGTCTCAAAAAAAAAAACAAACCCCCCCATATTTTGAAAACACTGCCCAAGTTCATGCACTGATGGTGCAGCTACAATGATGAGAAGGTATAAATACTTTACACTAAGTTCTTTCTGAAAATTTTGAGATTCTAGTAATATTTATTTACAGAAAAGCTCTGTCATGTGAAGATTTGCTTGTGGATCTAAATTCTGCATAAAATGTTATAAAACAGTGACTAATAACATCTAAACCCACCATCACCCCCTTTCTTTTTAGCTTGGTAACAAGATGAGTAAGGAGACCTGACCCCCGTTTGCTGTTTTACACTAAGGAAGATTAACTGTCCAAGGAGAGTCTGATGGAAAGCCTATCAGTTAAGGAGTAGATTGAAAAATAAATTGTGCATTATACTTACTTTGAGAAAACTTTAAGGAATAATTATTGGTTTAAAAAAATGCTGAACCTTGCTGAGAACCTACCTGAATGTATTTAATTGAAAATTGCAAGAATTATGTAAAATATACAACATAGCGACAAAGTCTATCAATTTAAAAGGAAAACTTCAATCTTAAAAAGGAGGTTGAAATGATTCACTAGAAATTTTATTATTCAAATTTTAAGTATAATTTTTTTTTTTTTTTTTTTTTTTTAAGAGACAGAGTTTCACTTTGTCGCCCCCGGTAGAGTGCCGTGGCGTCACAGTTCACAACCACTTCCAACTCCTGGGCTTAGGCGATTCTCTTGCCTCAGCCTCCCGAGTAGCTGAGACTATAGGCACCCGCCGCAACACCTGGCTATTTTTTTGTTGCAGTTTGGCTGGGGCTGGGTTTGAACCTGCTACCCTCAGTATGTGGGACCAATGCTCTACTCACTGAGCCACAGGCACCGCCCAATTTTAAGCATGATTATTAAGATCAGTAGAACAGTATCCGTGCATTCCTAGGAAAAGCTTTGTCATTATTTTTAAATATAGAATATGAAAAAGTTGAATTAGATTTGAAATCCTTTCAAATCCATTCAAATTAACACATGGAATATGACTGTTACATTTATCAATGAAAAGAAAAGTAATAGCTGTCTGATTTAAATTATTTTTACACCTTTGAAGGACACTTTAGAGATTCAAATATGAATTATGTCTAATGGCGAGAGAAGAATGTTCATTCATCAGTCAAAGAAAAAGCAGTGACCACTGTCCTCCTACTTTCCACCATTCACATGTGCAAGTGGCGTCTCTTGTCAATGGTGACTATTAAGAATTTGAAGAGATCATCATTTAAAATATTAATCAGGGATTCCACATTGCCATTTCAAGCATAAAATCTACTGCCCAGAAGCTATATTGGAAGCAAGTACAAGATACCTATTCAAAATTTAAAAACATTTTATTTGGAAACTTTTTACAATGCAGAATGTGGTATCTTTCTTATTTTTTTTTCTTATTGTTCTATAATATAAATAAGTAAAAACACTTCCACTCACTTCACCCCCCATTGATGCCATTCGAGCATCCTCATACTACATGTGTGCCGTAACCTCAGTTTGTGAAGTTTTAAAAATACAGCCCAGTAGGAAGTGTATAGACGCTAAAGTCAGACTCCTGTGGTTTCAATCACACCTCCACATTTACCGGCGGCGTGATAATGGGCACGTTAGTTGAAGCTTTCTGCTTCATCCTTTCATTATTAATCTGCAGATTATAATGGTAACCACTCCACAGGCTATTTGTGAGAATGAAATTAAGACATCCATGTAAGCTCCAAGCACAGGCCCTGGCATCTGAAGTGTGTCAAGTACATTGTTATGGTGATTAGTTTAGGACAGGGAAGAAAGGTACTGGAAGGTGGCTCTTTATCCTAAACATGGCCTTGCCTCCCTCCATCTGCCATCCTGAGCTTCATAGAGGAGAAAGAAACAGAAGGATGGAGACAGACTGAAGGGGACACGGGCAGAGAAGAAAAAGGGAAACAGAGGGGAAGGAAATAAAAGGGAGAAAGTCCAAGAGGGAGGGGCAGCGCCCAGAGTGGTCAGCCCTGACAAGGGAGTGCACAAACTGAGATAAAATCACCTAAACAGCACTGGGCCAACCCTCCCCAGCACATCCCTGTGAGGGAGGTTTCAATGGAATGAATGAGAAGAGGGTTAAATTGGGTCAGGGAGAGAGAAAACAGGTGGGTGGTTGTTGGTGAAGTGACTAGGACAGATTGGGTAAAGAAATGGCTTTGCAAATAATTTCAAAATAATTTCTGGGTTTCCAGAAACAGTCGTAAGCATCCCCTTTGCGGCGTTTATGGTAGGAGTGCTGCCAGATTGTCCTTTATAGTTATGCTGCCCCTCTCTCCCAGGCTGAGACACCAGAAAAAGGCTGGACTCATTGGGCCTGTGCTGTCATAGCAGTGGTTTTTAAATGTACAGTACTCAAGTAGTTACCCCTCCCGGCCCCTTCTCCCTGTTCTTCCTGACTCCCACCCACCACCTTCTCATGCCTGTACAGGCCGTGGTGATGTCACAAGAGACTCAGGTAACCAACCAAAACCTGCCCACAAAGCTTTCAAATGGAATCCGCCTGGAGGCGCGGCCTCGTGGCGAGCAGCCTCGGTGGTCAGCTGCGGCGTGGCCAGCAACTTTCCACCCTCTGCAGCAGCTGCTGTATCCAGCCCTCCGCAAATTTTCCGCTCATGCTTTCCAGTTGACGGAGAAGCTCTCCAGCTGGTGACCACAGGAGCTGCTGATGTCAGGGAAATTCATTGTGTGTCCCGCTGTGGGGGAGGATCCCACGGGGAGGAGGATCCCACGGGGAGGAGGCCAGGTGGGAAGAATGGAGGAAGAGCTTTTCCTTCTTCAGGGAACACTCCCCCCCCCACTTTAAGGCCAAAGAGCAGGACCCAACCTTAATGTTCCATCAGCTCCCCTCCCATTTCTCATAGTTTTCCAGAATGTTCTCCACTGCACCAGGATTCCGACCTCTGTTCTATCCAGTAAAGAGATGCTGGAGGTCCATTTGCGTTAGGGATATTCTGCCATATCTTGTTGGGAATCTAGGCTTTAGACCAGGTGTCCTCAAACTTTTTAAACAGGGGGCCAGTTCACTGTCCCTCAGTCCGTTGGAGGGATGGACTATAGTTTAAAAAAAAAACAACTATGAACAAATTCCTATGCACACTGCTCATATCTTATTTTGAAGTAAAAAAACAAAACGGGAACAAATACAATCACGCCACCGCATGTGGCCCACCGGCTGCAGTTTGAGGACCCCTGCTTTAGATAGACGGGCAGGGGTGGACGGATAACTTACATTCGGAGTCCTCACTCTTGAAAAAGCCGATGAGCTTAATCTGGTCCTCAATGCGTTCAAAGGCTTGGACTTCCAGTTTGGTGTTAATAATCTCCACGGGGTCTTCAATTAGCTGAAATGACACACACACGCACACAAATATGTTCAAATAAGAGAACTCTTCCCCCCAGCGGGGAGCAGAGTCCTTCAGAGACAAGCTGCAGTGAGTGGGCTTTATGCTCGGTGCCTCCAACACCCACCTCATGCCCAACCCCAGTGGGCACAGCCATTGTACGTTTTGAGGAATTGATGTTGACTTAAGGGGTAGGATGACTGATCTGAGGTTAATTTTCTGGGAATAATTCTATTCTTCTTACCAGTTTTTAATTTTTTAAATTTTTAATTGTAAACAAACAAATTATAGTTGTATATACTATTTATGGGGTACAAAGTGATGTTATGACGTATGAATAGAACGTGAAATAGTTAAGTCAAGCCAATTAACATTCGTCACCTCAAATACTTATTCCTTGTGGTGAGAACATTAGAAATTTATTCTCTCAGTGATTTTAAAATGTATAATGCATCTCGAGAAAACCTTATTCCTCCTGTCTAACCGGGGCCCGGGGCCTCATCTCCAGTTTCCTCCACCTCCCGCAGCCCCTGGCAACCACGGCTCTGCTCTCTGTACTGTGAGTTTGGGCGCCTTCCTGAGAGCAGGCGCTTTAGTTTGCTGCACGCACTGTTCTCCAACACCATCTGTATGGTTGTAAATGACAAAACTTATTTCTTTTTACGGTTGAATAGTATTCAGGTGGGCATATATAACACACTTTCTTTATCCATCCATCTGTCGATGAACATTTAGGTTGATTCCCTAACTTTATTGCTCCAAGTGACTGATCCAAGAAAGATGGATTCGCTAAAGGCTTTGGGACAGTTCTTTACTCTTAGAGGGCAATGGGAAGCCCAGGTCTATTTTTTTTCTATTATCAGACATGAATGAAGAAAGGTGAGGTATCCGCTCCTGCTTCTAGCCTTCTCATAACTATCTTGAGGATAATCAGGACACAGGCAACATACCAAATTATCTGTGATTTACAATGAAAACTGGAGCTAGACCCCTGATTTGAGGAAGTCTAAACCCTGCTCTCTCTCTGCCTAGTCTTCTCCTCATGTGGCTCAGTCACACTGCCTATTATTTAAAGCGGTTAGAGTATCATTTCCAAAGCCTCTCCCTGGCTGATGAAGGTGGCCCTGAGCTGTCCTGTTGCCCTTCCTTAGGGCTGCCAGTGTGGGTCAGGGGATGGCCGAGCAGGGTCAATGGGCACTATTTTTTTTTTTTTTTTTTTGGTAGGAGGTGGCCTTCGACTCCCGTCTAACCTTCTCTCTGGTTTTGGAGACTGTAGGGAAAGAGCGGTAGGTTACAGGGGGCCAGCTGGCAGATGAGGAAGTGTCGGTGCAGATTCAGCGGTAGGTACTGTATCTGAGCAAGAACACGTGTGCAAAGCATTTAACTTTACCCTGTGACTGAAAGTGTGAGTTTCTCTACGCGTGAAACATTTTTACAGCGTTCCTTCCTCTGTGTGTGTGGATCTGAAGGTGTGGCGCCTTCTGGGCTGAGAGTGACTGTGATAATGGGGGGATCTTTGATGCTACCCTTTCTGTTGCTCTGAAGAGACGTGGCTGATTGGTGCTCCTGTCCCTCCTCTCTCTCCAGGTGACTCCTTATCCCCCTTCCCCCATCCACCAGCTCCTCTTCAGCAGCCATGGAGCAAAGCTGCCGGAATTTCGGTTGATGCTGGTGCATCAATGGTAAGAGAATTGGCATGTTACCACGGCATGGTCCTGGTTTCTAACCCTCTAGACCCTTTTAGCACTTTCTGGGGTGACTTAGGAGCCAGTTTCCAAGAAGTAGGTAGCAGAACGATAGCAGCCTTAGCTGCTTCTGGAGCCTGAGAAGCCTTAGACCAGGTCAGTTTTCCAGGCTTCTCTGTTCTCACTTTGGGGTTTTAGCTCCCTCTGACCCAGGCAGCTCCATACAGGCCACTGTGCATGAACACTCACATCCAGGAGAAACTCCACCAGAACGTCAGCTGCAAACTCGCCATCAAACTCCACTGTGCGGTCGCCCTTAAGGATGTACAAGCTTCCTTCTTCGTTAAAACCTGGAAGAAAGAAAGAGGCCCAAGGACAAGGTCATCCTGGTGTAGGCAGAGCCATGTGTCAGCTGAGGTCAGAGTCAGGCTCCCTGGGTGATGACAGGGGGGTCACAGTCAAGGGAACAAGACTAACCTAGACCATGTTCCCCCAAAAGAACACTGCTGGAGATCTTGCAAAGTGGGCATTTAAAATTTGAAATAATTAGGAGCTAACAATTCCAGCTGGGTTTTAACTTAAGAAAAAGCTATTCTTCAGCTCACCCCTGTCCACCCAACTCCTTAACCTGGCAGTTGAGTCCTTCCGCGATCTGATGCCAGCCCCCTCTCTCTTTCTTTCTCCTTTGAAAGGTAGGAGTGCTGTCTAGCCGAGCTGGAGAGAGAGTTGCGTAGAGGCACCCAGGCCCCATCATGCCCTTGCCTGTTCTTTCTTAATGGCTGCTTGCCCAACCTCTCTTCCCTAAAGTTTCAGATCCCTGGGGCACTAGAATTTTCCTTTACTTAAACTTACTGGAAATTCTCCCAAATGCAACTTCTCATTAAAATGGTGGGAAGGGAGAAGATTATCTGAGCAGTAGGCTGCCAAGGGAGGGGGCAGGATTCATTGAAGCGTTTTTGACCCTAGGGAGAGAGTTGGACCTATCTGCTCCCCTGCTCAAGGGGAAAAATATTTCTTAATATGTCTCCAGGGAAAGAGACGCCCCAGGCGCTCTTAATAATGCCTTATCACTTGAGAGTCATGTGTTCTTTTTCTTTTCTAACATAATGTCTCCTATACTTTAAATCTTAAAAAAAAACCCATTCTGGTCTTTTTGAAAATAAAATTGAAAATGCTTGTTTGTAATTTTTGAGGATAATGAACTTTTTTGTACCTGAAGGTATGTATTGAACCACCACTAATCTTTTTGCCTCTGTGCTTATGACTCCACGTCCAATTAACCTTTCTTCAAAGGTCCTGTTTTATAAGCTCCTGCTATTTTTTTTGGCAGCCATTCTTCACTGGTCATGCAGAAAAAGCCAAATGGGCAATACATGGGTGGGTGTTTGATAAACCAGGAGTTCCCTCTATTCTGTCTCCCTGGGATTACGAGGTAAGACTGGTCAAGTGCACTGCCCTTAAACATGACATACTGACAGGAGAGATTACAACTTCCATTGTGCAGCCACTTAATCGTTACTCCTAAATCCTCCCTCACACCCTTGGTGATACTGCCCAGCTGCGGTTCAGCCTTAAATTTACAAACCACAGGGACACTTGAGTCACTGCCATTAATGCTATCTTGTTGGCTGCTTCAGCCAAGAGGCAAGGAAATAAGAAACAACAAAAGAAGAGATTTTAACTCTCTCAGAGAGATCAGAGACAGACATGAGATAAGAGAAGCTGGCTTTTAGCCTATTTTAAGAGCTGAAAACAAAGGCTTGACCCTTTAGTGTTGTTTCTCCAGGAAGAAACTCTCTTCATTGTACTGTTACAAAGTATATAAGATCTGACAATTAAGTTCCCAAACATCCTAAAAAATGTGGTGCTCACCTCATTGACTATTGCTATGGGCATGTTCGAAGTACTCCCCTTGGGAAGCTCTGTACCAAAGCCAGCACCTAGTCCACCCTACAAAGCAATGTTGGAATCGTTCTTTTTCTGCCCTGACCATAAGAGCTGTTGTTGTACAAGGTTTGACACTGTACTTACGTTGGCAGTACTGTACAAACAACCTGGTGAGGCTTTATACCTGTGGTATATGTCAGTATCCCCCAGCTGTGCTCATGTGCACGTGTGGCAGTGTCTTACTGAGTGGTGTTCGTTATTGTGATTGTGTGTTTTCATGCATTGTACGGGGACGGCTCTGATGGTCAGTCCAGAAAAGGAGTCCAAAATACTTTGAAGGGTGAACTAGGTGCTGGCATGGGTGCATAGCTTCCCAAAGGGAATACTTGGAAAGTGACCATAGTGATATGAAGTATGTAGCCTTTTTCTGGGATGAGTTCATGAACTTAATTATCAGAACTTTGTATTACGTGGTTATTGTAAAATCACTTAATCAAGGCCTATCTTCTATGAAATTCTTCTTGAACCTGAGATGAATGTACATAGGACCATTTTCTATTTCTGCAAGAATAGCGCAGTTGTCTTGTTCGAATAAATGCAACTGTACTTTTTTTGCAAGAGACATTGTTTCTTCCTGATATATAATATCTCAAACATCACACTTACCCAGTTTCTTGGCAAGCCTGGCTTCTTTCTTGGAATCCACCATGGCAAAGCCTATATCTTTATGTTCCAGGATTTGGGCCACAAGCTGAAGGGAAAAAATAGAAGGATAAATAGGGATGGGGCAGAAAGATGGTAGAAAATACCACAGCGTTAGTATGCTGTCGTGTCGACTGGAGGGATTTTCTCCCTGCTTCCCGTGACCCTGTGACCGATTCGAGCAGCAGCAAAAGGATTCTATGCTTGTCCGCTGAGAAGAAGGGAAATTCAGGAGAATTCTAAGAACCAAGGAGAGAAAATCTGGGCAAGAATTTGGAAGAATAAATCCCCTATCACATACCATTTTCTGGCCTCAGAGTAGATCAAATTTGGATAAGGAGGGAGAGGAATCAAAATGGAGGCATGGATTCCTAACCAGGGGCCCTGAGCCCTTCCCCAGCTGCCAGATGAACCTGGGGTGGGTGAGGACACAAGAGGCCTGAGCACAGAGGAGGCCTGTGGCCCCAACCCAGGCTTAGCCCTCGCCTCTCCTCCCTCCATGGGTTTGTGGAGCAGGGAGGCCCATGGGGCATACCTGGTGAATATGCGATGGCCTCCTAAGGTTTTCTGTAGCACATTGAGAGGAAGAATGAATAGAGTGTGGGGGAGGGAGCAGAGGGAGAAGGACGGAGGATGCAGCAGTGTCCTCGAGGGACAGATGGCTGAAAACTGCTCTGGGCAAACACCAGCAGAGATGATGACGCCACACAGGAGACGGGCATCATGGTAAGTTTCCTGAAACTTAGATACAAGCTAGTAGGGAGATGGTCGACTGACCGGGATCTAATCCTTGCCATCTGGCTGAATGGAGCATGAAACAGAAACGAAATGGACGTGCTACCAGAAAGATCCTGAATGACCAACGCTACTTTTTAAGGTATCATCTCTATTTCTATGACTTTGTCATTTCAAGAACGTTATATAAATAGAATCATCAAGTATGTGACGGGTTGAGACTCCTCCCTCCTTCCCACCCTCCATCCCTCCTTTTTTTCCTTTTCTTCTTTCTTCTCTCTCTCTCTTTTTAGAGATAGGATCTTTCTTTCTGTAGCCTACGCTAGAGTGCAACAGCATGACCATAGTTTACTGAAACCCCAAACTCCTGGGCTCAAGCAATCTTCCTACCTCAGACTCCCGAGTAGCTGGGACTACAGGTTCCCACCACCACATCCAGCTAATTTTTCTATTTTTAGCAGAGATGGGGTCTTGCTCTTGCTTAGGTTGGTCTCAAACTCCTGAGCTTAAGCAATCCTCTTGCCTCAGCCTCCTGAGTAGCGGGGACTACAAGTACATTCCACCACGAACAGCTAATTAAAAAATATTTTTCATATGCAGCCTTAAAGAAAGATGGAGACTTTACCTCTTTCATGTTTACATGGATGGAGCCGGAACATATTCTTCTTAGTAAAGTATCTCAAGATTGGAAGAAAAAATATCCAATGTACTCAGCCCTACTATGAAATTAATTTATGGCTTTCATATGAAAGCTATAACCCAGTTATAACCTAAGAATATGGGGAAGGGGAAGAGGGATGGGGAGGATGGGCGGAGGAAGGGTGATTGGTGGGATTACACCTGTGTGCATCTTACAAGGGTGCATGTGAAACTTAGTAAATGTGGAATGTAAATGTCTTAACGCAATAACTAAGAAAATGCCAGGAAGGCTATGTTAACCAGTGTGATGACAATGTGTCAAACCGTTTATAAAACCAGTGTATGGTGCCCTATCATTGCATTAATGTACACAGCTGTGATTTAATAATAAAATTTAAAAATATATATTTTTTGTGTAGAGATTGGGGGTCTTACTAAGTTGCCCAGACTGACCTCAAACCCTGGCCTCAGAGACCCTAACTGCCCTGGCCTCCCAAAGTGCTTGGATTACAGGTGTGAGCTATCACACCTGACTTTTTTTCTTTTTTCCACTTAGTATAATTATCTATAGATTTGTTCAGTTTATTGTATTTATCAATAAGGTACTTCTTTTTATTGCATAGGATTTCATGGTGTGGATGTGCTGTAATTTGTTTAATTATTAGCCCATTGAAGGAAATTTGGGATGTTTCTAGTTATTGGCCATTATGAATGGAGCTACTGTAAACATTTGCATATAGGTTTTTAAGTTAAATATT
The DNA here is from genome assembly GCA_963574355.1 of Loris lydekkerianus. Lineage (NCBI taxonomy): Eukaryota > Metazoa > Chordata > Mammalia > Primates > Lorisidae > Loris > Loris lydekkerianus. The sequence goes on from CAUYPK010138965.1 coordinate 18,850, forward strand.
AGTCTTAATTTCTCTGAAATAAATTCCTACAAGTACAAGTGCTGAGTTGTGTGGCAGTTGCGTGTTCAGTTTTTAAAGAAACTCCTGAACGGTTTTCCAGAGTGGCTGTACTGTTTTTACAGACTCATGAACAAGGTGTACGTTATACAGTTTCTCCACATCCTTGTCAGCTTTTTGGTGACATAACTATTTTTTGTTTTAGTCGTGACAGATATTTAGTAATATCTCATTGTAATTTTTATTTGTGTTTTCCTAATGGCTAATGATGTTGAATTTTTATTTTTTATTTATTTATTTTTTACTTTTTTATTATTATTAAATCATAGCTGTGTACATTAATGTGATCATGGGGCGCCATACACCGGTTTTATAGACTGTTTGACACACTTTCATCACACTGGTTAACATAGCCTTCCTAGCATTTTCTTAGTTATTATGTTAAGACAATTATATTCTACATTTACTAAGTTTCACATGTATCCTTGTAAGATACACTGCAGGTGTAATCCTACCAATCACCCTCCCTCTGCCCAACCTTCCCCCTCCCTCCCCTTCCCCTCCCCCTTCCCCATATCCTTAGGTTATAACTGGGTTATAGCTTTCATAGGAAAGCCATAAATTAGTTTCATAGCAGGGCTGAGTACATTGGATACTTTTTCTTCCATTCTTGAGATACTTTACTAAGAAGAATGTGTTCTGGCTCCATCCATGTAAACATGAAAGAGGTAAAGTCTCCATCTTTCTTTAAGGCTGCATAATATTCCATGGTGTACATATACCACACAATTTATTAATCCGTTCGTGGATTGATGGGCACTTGGGCTTTCTCCATGACTTAGCAATTATGAATTGGGCTGCTATAAACATTCTGGTACAAATATCTTTGTTGTAATGTGATTTTTGGTCTTCTAGGTATATACCTAGTAGAGGAATTATAGGATTGAATGGCAGATCTATTTTTAGATCTCTAAGTGTTCTCCAAACATCTTTCCAAAAGGAATG
>CAUYPK010138966.1:0-25360 GCA_963574355.1 Loris lydekkerianus
TCTCTTCCATCGTCTACTGAATGTAGTGGCCAAAATGAGTGACAATTGCTGAAAGTGAAGGCTGGAGGTGGGTGCCTACAGAATCCTTGCTCTTTCATCCACACTGTTGTGCATGTTTGAAACTTTCCACAATTAAAAAAATTTAACTTTTTTTTTTTTTTTTTTTTTTTTTTTTTTTTTTTTTTTTTCCGTCAGCTGAAGAAATGCTGGTGTTTGGCAGGAGCAGTCGGCGGTGGGTAGGAAGAGGTTGGGAACAATATCTGAAAACTCCTGACAAGTCCTGGAAGTTTACATTTCAGATTGTTTAGAGAAAAAAGCCCATAGAAGATCACTTTTAGGACAAATTGAGGGAGGCGATTCTGGAGGGAGTCAGAAATTAGCCAGAATTCTTGAGTAAGGAAATGGCACTGGTTTATCTGTTAGGAGTTTGTTTGTTTGTTGAGACAGAGTCTGAAGCTGTGCCCTGGGTAGAGTACTGTGGCGTCATAGCTCACAGCAAACTCAAACTTTTGGGCTTAAGTGATTCTCTTGCCTCAGCCTCCGAAGTAGCTGGGACCACAGGCATCTGCCACAACGCCTGGCTATTTTTGTTGTTGCTGTTGCAGTTGTCATTGTTGTTTTAGCTGGCCTAGGCCGGGTTTGGACCTGCCAGCCTTGGTGTATGTGGCTGGCGCCCTACCCACTGAGCTACAGGCACCACCCTGTTAGGAGTTTCTCAAATGTAGTATGTGAGTGAGTCCCTTCCTTCCTTCCTTCCTTCCTTCCTTCCTTCCTTCCTTCCTTCCTCCCTCTCTTTCCTTCCTTTCTTTTTGTATTTCTTTTTTTCAGAATATATGTTTGCTGAGAGAACAAGGATTTATATCATCAGTATTCATAATCATACATTCACTTGCCAAGGTTTTTCATTTTCGGCTACCAGGTGAAAGTGAAAAGGGAAATATAGACCACGGTGTCAATTTTAGCTGAAGACCCAGCCCTGCATTTATTACCAGAGTCATTTGAAACCTCCTGTTGTGGGATTTGGTGAACTTGAATGACTGCCCTAAAATACTGACAAGTCTGCATAACCGCAAACATCGGTCTGGCGTGTCTTGGTCAAGGCCTGGAGTCTTGACCAGTGGTTTCTCCGATTTCCACGTGGAACAAAATGCTTAGGGCAGAGAAGCCTCTGATGTGCACCCACACACACAGAGGAGGGGCAGGTGCCCAGCTTTCACCCACGCACCTGCTCACACACTGTACACTAAGGGAAAGGAGGTGAACCGCTCTCTTGGGGTGGGAATGCCCAGAGAGGCCTCTCAGCAGCACCTGGCCATTACAGGCAAGTCAAATGTCCCAGGTGACCTGTGTCAACTGTGACATCGGGGATGGACAGATACTTCAAGCTCCAGGGCCTCATTTCCTCCTGCTGTGACAGAAGGCATGGAAGCAGCGCACATGGTTTCTGGAGGTCTAAAGGTGGCTCTACACGCACAGTGAGCCACACACAGAGAGTGGGGCTTAGCAACCGCCAGTGTGAACTCAGAACTGCTGCCCACTTCTAAACAGCCTGACCGTGGGACTGTCGCTTCATTTCTTCTAAACCTGGAGGGAGGACTACCTATGTCGCAAGTTCTTGTAAGGACTGAATTCTGAAAACATATATAAAGCACCTCACTTAAGGAATGTGCTGCAATGCTCAGACCTTCCTTAAAATGCTATGATTTCAAACATCAAGGAATCTGGGAAGTTTGCCTCTTTGGAACACAGCTAGACAATTTAGTCCAAAACATTTCCCACTATAACTTATTACTCAGTGGCTCATGACATGGATACTCATCTGGGTCAATACCACTGGAAAATACTCATGAGATAGAAGTATTGCAGAGTCCACGCCTTACATCAGATATTTTAGATACTTTCTTTTTCTTGTTTGTTCCAAGTCACTTCAAAATAAAAGAAATGGTGTAAGTTCAACCACATTGGGAAAGTGAAATCTTCTCAAGGTTTATATTGCTAATTAAATTAAGGTTTCTAGCAGATCAAGGACAAAGAGCTGAGTTCAACAAAATATTTCTTTTGATCTCAAGATTTTCTACTTCAAAGACTCACCAGCAGGACGGTGCAGGCAGCTGTCAGTGACCCTTCCTTCCCTACAACAAGCGGGCTCATGGGGGAAGGAGAGACTTGGAAAGTTGACTGCAGAGCAGCATGGACCTAGGGCGAGGTGTCGCAGGGAAACGTACGTGAGTCAGAAGCTGCGAGTTTGAGGCTTGAGCCTATCTCTCACCCACATCCCGTGAGAAAGTCACTTCTTCGCATCAGTCTTCATGTTTTCCCAGGAGAAATGGGGTACTAATACCTAACCTATTTGCTTCTTAAGTTTGATGTAAAGATAAGCTCAGTCTGGTCTTCAGATACAACAAATTCTGAAATCAGATTAATAAATAAAATCCCAGAGGGATCCTCAAGCAGTTTCCTTTTTCTCCTTGGAAGAGTTTTTCTCACCACTTAGTAGGTGCTCAATAAACTCTTTGCCAAATGAGTGAAAACTATGGTGGGTCATGGGCCTGGGACATTCTGCTGCTGAGATTTGTTCTGCCCTGCTCTTGGGCCACCCCAATTATTGTGTCATTGGAACCCTCGCTCTACTTATCCCAGGGATGTAGTTGCAAGGAAGTGCCAGTTCGGGGAGGGAGAGGACAGTGAGGCAGGTCAGAGAGAGAAAAAGTGACCCTGCAGCCAGGCAGGAGGAGGACCCTGCAGCCACCTTCAGATGGGAGCCTGCTCTGTCCCCAGCTCAGGGTGGGACACGTGGTCCTCTGTATTATCCCCTCAAGTCCTTCTTTGCCCCTTACTAAACAGATTAAACATTCATACATTTCCAAATTTTCATAATCTTGGAAGGAAAAACATGCTAGTAATCAGAGAAATCCAACTTCAAGTCATCCTAAATTCTTAGTCACATAGGAGGGCTTGGGGCTCTGAGGAAACCAGACGCTGACTGTAGGATGAGAACATGGTGAACAAGAATTGCTGAAACTTTGAGACACCACTATAGCCTTCACGATGGCTCTGAAGCCTCTATGTACCTTTGAACTGCTCATTCCCACAATCCCTTTGGACACTACCTCTGTCTCAGAGAACACAGGCAGATGCCAAGGGGCTGAGCTTTGCTGTGAGCTGCAGGGTGGGGCACGGGTGGAATCCCCCAGTGGTGTTGCCACCTCAGTGTCCCCTGCCTTACATGGAGTGTTCTTCCTTTGTTTGTGGGGTGGTTTCCTAAGCCGTGTGTGCAGTGAGTCAGCCCTTGCTAGAGGAGTGAATCAGTGGACGACTGCAGTCGGGTCCCCTGGAAGAAGGAGACACTTCCAAAGATCCCAGTATCACTTGGGATGTTTACAGCTGCGAGTCACAGGAGATCCAACCAAAAGTGGCTTCCAAAATCAGCCAGTGTGTTAATCTCACCTAACAGGAAGCCTAGAGAGTGGAGACTACAGTGTTAGACAACGCCTCTGCAATTCTCTTGATTCCAGAAGAGCAGTGTCATGCCTCAGCGGGGAGCACAGCCTCTGCCTTGACCTCCCTGAGTTCAAATCCCAGCTTTGGTCCTTCTTCACTGGAGACCTTCCCCCTTATCTGAGCCTCAGCCCCCTCCTCTGCCAAGCGAGAAGAACAATGGTGTCTCCCTCCTGTGGTTAATTAATACCTATAAACTGCTCGGCCAGGGCCTAGCATGCAATAAGCATTGTGTAGGTGTCAGTTACCATCACGTTTATCTATGTCACCCCCTGATTGTCACAAGGGGTCTCCAAGACAGCAAGCTTTCACCCTGCATGGCTCAGCACAGCAGGGCAGGAAGGAACCTGCGGGAGGGGACAGAGCAAGGGAGGGGGAGGACATGAGCTTCTCTTGGGCTTCTTTCCTTAAACAGGGGAAAAAAATCTTTCCTAGACCCCATCCCCCATCCCTTTCTGTTGGGTCAGGATTGGGCCATGTGGTGATGTCTGAGCCAACACTTGGCAGAGGGGACAGAATCATCAGGGTGAGAGTCTCTGAGTTGTCCCTTGCGGTGGCCATAGCCACATGCAGCAATTTAAATTAATATTAGTTCTAATTAAATACCAATGTGTTGCATGGTCAAACAAGCCACATTTCAAGTCATCAATAACCACATGAAGCTAGTGGCCATTGCAATTGGCAGTGTGACCTGGACTGTTTCCATCAGCACAGGAAGTTCTGTCGGACAATGCGAGAGTCGGGTTCATCCCGCAGGACTGTATGAGGGGTGAACCTTCCCCGGGCACACTTTTTTATGTCTGAACAAAGTGAGGTGAAGAGGTGGCCATTGGATAATCCACAAGGAAGGAAGAAGAGGGGAGAGTGACGCAGGTGTGGGCGGGACTGGAACAGCGGGTGCAGACGTGGCCTTGGGGGAGAAGTTCAGCAAGGGGTCAGTCACCCTGGACACCCAGGCTAGCCTTTCTGTCCAGGAGACCCCCCTCCACACAGGAGCCCAGCCATTTGATTGTGGTAGAAATCAGAATTATGAGGAAGGATTTGTTAAACAAAACCCCCTCCCCCAGTCTTAGTAGTTTTAGTAACTAAAGGACTAAAATCAATCTCCAGTCTGCCTACGTCCCAGACCCCAACCCAGCATTATAATAAGACTCTGCAAATCACCAGGCTGCAGTTGCCTATTTTTATTGTTGTCAAATAAAATGCGGTAATAAAAAGCATTTTCTTCTTTACATGATCGCTGTGAAGAACAACGTATAACATGCCAAAGCCCCGAGGAAATACCCCGGACCTCCCAGTGAAGGGAACTTCCTGACCTACACAGGGGCCTTCGGGAGCAGTGAAAGGCTTCGAATCCCTCAGAATGTTTGAGTTGTGGGAAAAAAGATGCAATTGGAGCAATAACAACCAATATGTAGTTATGCTTCACTTTATGTTGGCCATTTGCCCAAGGTCAGAAGCAGCAAAGAGGGATTTGCACCCAGACATTCCAATGCCAAGGCCCAGTCACTGCCATGCTTTCCCCCCAGGATTCAAAACGAGTAAGGTCTTTGGGGATCAGCTGGAGCAATGTTCTTAAATTCACTCATGCTCCAGAATCATCTGAAAAGCATTTTTGTGCACAGATTCCCGGCCACTAGTGCACTGGAGCAGGTGCCTCCCACGCGCTCAGGAGAGCTGCCTTCTCAGCTCTGTATTCAATAACATCAAGTTTATGGCTTAAAATCGGTTATGGGAGGAGAATTTAAACCACTGGCATCAACAACTCTAGGGCACATGTTCCCTAGTGAACTGGTTGGTAAACCTTTACCAGCATACCCCTGGCCTCAGCTACAATGGAGAGTCCCCATCCCTGAAATCTCTAATTCAGTAAGTCTTGGATGGAGGCTGAGAATTTACATTTCTCACAAGTTCCCAGGGGATGGTGATTCTGCTAATCCAGGAAGTCCTCTTTGCACATCACTTGGAAGAACATTTCAGAGAGCGCTCTGACTGTGACAACAGATTCTTCCCTCCAGACTAAAACATAAGTCTTCACTGACCAGAAGAATGCTGGTGGTTTCATCAAAGAATATTGGCTTTAGAAGACCCCATATAAAATCGATACTCCCAGGAGCTACTGTTTGCAAAATGTTGACTGTAGATCAGTTGCCGCTCTTGTTGCTCCATGCATGAGCTCATTTTATCCTCCCAAGAGCCCCAGACAGCAGGGCTAGTTCACAACTGAGGCTGACACACAGAGCAGTCAGATAACTTGCCCAGGGGTCCACAGGCAGCAGGGAGAGTCGTGGAGATGTGAACATGAGTGGTCTGGCTCCAGAGCCTGAGAGTTCAACTGCTGCACCACAAATCACAGATGAGACTTGACTGTACTTCTGCCAAATATAAATCTAGTAACAGTTCCCTTAAAAGAAGAATAAGAACTTCAAAGAAAACACACAAAAAGAAAATGTGGATTTGTTTCTCCCAACTGGACTTTCATGACTTAAAGGGAAATGGGTAAAGAAGTTTTCAATCCTCCCATCGCCCTCCGTGTAACACCACAAATGTGCAGGAGACCCCACCACCAGCTGAGGAGAAAGACATTCTTCTCTATTAGAGGTCAGTGAATTTTTTCTATAACCAACAAGATACTAAATACTTCTGGCTTTTCAGGATATACAGCCTCTACTGTGTCTACCCAACTCTGCCTTTGTAGTTTGAAAGCAGCCAGAGACAATACGTGAGAATGAGCAAGGCTACATCTCAGAAAGGCCATGTTTGCAAGAACAGGCAGTGGCCCTATTTGGCTGTGGGCTATAGTTTAATATCCTGTCTGAGATTATTCTAAAAGTTGCCCTTTATTCCTAAATAACTGGCAGAAATTACTTTATTAAAGAATTAAGAATATACTTCATACTCTGGCAGAACACGGGTCACTAAATTTAGGTAAAACTTTACAAAAACAAAACAAAATGCTGTTCTATCTAGGTAATCACTGAACGAATACCAGTGTGAACCTCCTCGGAAGAGGACACATTTCTCTGGTTCTAATTTGGGAATAAGTCTTTCTTGCTTTTAGATTGTGAAGATGGGCTCAGTTGGCTGGAGAATCCTGCTACTCAGGAACAGGTCTGCAGATCCAAAGCTTAGCTCAGCCCTAGTCCTCTTGGTCAAAAAGGAAGTGAGACAAGTGACGGAGTCTGACCTCGTTTGATCGTCTCAAAAATACATTGACTAGTCTAGAACCAATTCAGATTGTACCTTATAAATCAGCTGGGTCATCGTTCTTTTTAAAAGATAAAGTATTTACTCATTCCACTTTGCAAACCAACATAATGAATATGATGATAGTTCTGTAAGAGACTTTATACAGGCATCCTCAAACTTTTTAAACAGGGGGCCAGTTCACTGTCCTTCAGACCATTGGAGGGCCGGACTATAGTTTAAAAAAAAAAAACGGAACAAATTCCTATGCACACTGCACATATTTTATTTTGAAGTAAAAAAACAAAATGGGAACAAATACAATCACACCGCCTCATGTAGCCTTTGGGCCATAGTTTGAGGACCCCTGCTCTATAACAATGTGTCCCAGAGTCATCCTCTATGTAAATTTTGAAATTACCAACATATTGGTAAATGCCCCATACATTTTCTCCTAGGCGCTCACCTGTCCTTTCTTCTGCCAGGCTGTCAGGTTTCCTAAGTAGTTCTCCTAATGCACATCCTCAATCTTTCTGAACTCGGGATCAATCCTCTTGGGATTACCATTGCATAGTGATCTAAACCCAAACTCCATAGCCTGGCACTCAAGAGCTGGTAGGACCTTTTTTCTCTCTCCCACTTTATCTCAATTCTGTCTAATTTCTATACCTAGATGATCATGTCTTGAGGAAGGAAGTTCTAAGGGTTTTATCAAATGAGACAGATGTTTTATAAAGCAGCTAGAATAATATTTAGCCCCTTAGAGAACCAAATTGATAGCCAAGGGAAAGACAAGGCTGTAGGCAAAAAGACAGTCTAGAAACCAAAGGAATAGTCTGAGACAAGTTTCTGAAATAGGTCAACAGAAAATGACATTTCCCTCTTTCTGTAGTAGCTAGTACACGGTGTCCAGACAGATCTAGGACCTTAAAAGAACAACAGGGCTGAGGTTCTAGGTCAACGCTCTTCAAATTTGCATTTCCCTTAGAATCATTTGGGTGATTTTCACTATAATATTACAAGACCTCGCTCCAGGTACAGGAAAGGGGCCAGCAAATCTGAATTTTAATAAGTGCTTAAAGTAATTCTTATGATTGTTCAAGTTTGAGAAAATGCTGATTTTACATTAAAATCACTGAGAGGCTATGCAAAGCCCACAGGGAGAGGTTACACGAAAGGACTCTGGGTAACAGTCCAGCCAAGGCTCCAGCCCACAGCCAGGATCAGCTGCCAGACGTGTGTCAAGATGCACCTAGGTGACCCAGGCCCTAAGCACCAAGACCCCAGCTGAGGCCCCAAACAGTGTGGCACACAGACAAGCCACCCTCTATTTGCTCTGTCTGAATTCCTTACCAACAGAATCCAGAGGTCAAATAAAATGGGCATTTTATGTTTCATTTTGCTTTTTTTTTTTGTAAAGCATTTGGAGAGCTTTTTAAAAAATAATGTAGCTTAGGTCCTGTCCTCATTATACATCTTGATTTAATTAATCTGGGGTGGGATCTGTTATTAATTTTGTTATAAAAACTTTAAATATCAAGCACAGTTGAACGAATACTACAAGAAAATTGGTATACCCATCAAAGCTGAAAATATTTTGCAATGCACTGGTTAGGCAGGTAGATTGGTCAGATGCATAGATAATAGGTAGCTAGAAAGAGATACCAAATGGGTAAATAGAACTATTTGAAAGTAATTTGCAGGCAGGACATTTGACACCTAAGTACTTAAGCATAGAACTATCCAACAATAAGTGTGTTGTCCTACAAAACTACAATGCCATTATCACATCGAATAAAATAATAATTCCCCAATGTGCAGTCCATATTCAAATCTTCTCAATTGTCCCCCAAATCTCCCTTTTAGCTGTTTTTTAAAACCAGAATCCAACCAAACTTCATGCATTGCACTGAGGTTCTTTTTTTTATTATTATTAATTTTTCATTACACTAACTTCTTGCCACTATCAGGGTAGCTGTATCATAGAATAGTCTGTATTGATTTGACTGTCTCTTCATAGTGTCATTTAACTTGTTTGTGTTTTCCCAGTCAGTCCTCTGAACTCAAGTTGAAGTCTAGAGAGTCTGTCTATTTTCAGGTTAAGCATTTGGGACAAGCATAATTAATAGGAGATTGGTACTTCTTAATCACACCGGGTAGTACAGACTGTTACACTGTTAGTGATGCTGGGTTTGACCCCATAATAAAAGAGGTGACCACTGCATCTTTTCATTACAATATGTTTTTCTATTCTCAGTTAGCAAGGAATATGTGAGGTGATACTCTGCCATAGGAATGTCCTATGACATTGCACTTGGGTAAATACTTAGAATTTCTGAGTTGTTTAGTAAATGTGCATTTAACTACATAAAAAACTGCTGAATTCTTTCCCACAGTGTCCGTATCATCTTACATTTCTACCTGCACTCTCTGACCGTTAAATGGTTGTCGTTTAAATATGTCATCCCTTACATTTCTTAGCTGGCATTTCCCCACAATGAAAAAAAACTTTTCTTTATTAACTTGAGGTGGACTGAAGGTCTGTTTGTCAAGGCAGTGTGGATGCTGATCCCTTCACCTCATCACATTTCTAGAGGGACGAGTTCTTTGTGGTCACCTCCAGTGACTTTGTTTCCACCTCTCTTTCTTTCTCTTATAACTGCAGACTTAGACATTTTTATTTACTCCTTATTTTATAATCAGTAACACTTATTCTTTTTAATGCTCAAATTCTCCTACATTTCCCCGCTGGGAATGCTGTCAAGATGGTTCTCTAGCCTTTCAACATGACTTCCTGGGTTTGGGGCACGTTTTTGCTTTCTGGAATGATAAAATTCCCATTTTCACCTTGAACCTTTCCTGAATGGAGCCTAAAATCGGCCATTTGTCTAAAAGGCCTGGTTCCTTGTAATGATATTTAGAAACCAAGTCTGGGCTACAGGCATCTCAGGGCTCCCGGATGTCTTGACTTCTAGGTTCTTTCAGTAGAAATTCACACACACATGTTATGAATAAATCAAGAACTGAGAGATACACATATATTCAAATTATAAATTCATACCAATATTTCTGATGATGATTTTACCTTCTTAACACCGTTCATTTTTTTAAATTTGTATCTCTTTCCCCTTATGCCAGAAATCTTGATATCTTAATAAAAATGGACATATTTACAAATTTGCTTCATCTCCTAATACAGATAATATGCTTCCAAAGTCACAATGCCAGTCTTAGGGCTACTAATAAAACTGCCAAGGAAAGCTTCGGATTTCTCTTACAGTTCTTTTCATACTCACAATACTTCCTCTTAGAGATGTCTGGTCAGAGCACTGAGTTTAAAGTCACTGAAAGAATCCTCCCTCTGACAGTGGGTTCCACCTTTTCTTTATGGCTCATTTCCTGCAGCCACAGACCTTTCTTTGATCCCTCTAGTAAAGCATGTTTCCCTCCACTGGACTCCAATGGCCTTTTAACCATTCCCATTCCTGGTAGGAATCTTCAAATATTAAATCGTAAAATATCTCCCTTGCATACAGTCCTGTGTCAGGGGTTGGCAGACTTTTGCTGTCAAGGACCTCGTAGTAAATATTTCAAGCTCTCAGGGGCACCTAAATCTCTGTTGCATACTCCTTTTTAGTTAAGATAATCCTTTAGATTCTTTACTAGCAGGGTTGACAAAAGCAGTAGTGTTCTAAGATACAGCCCCGGGGTTATAATTTGCACGCACCTTCCTGACGCCACCTTCTATTTCAAGCATGTTGCATGTTGCTGCGGGCAGGAAGAATCTCTTACTCACCCCTGGATGCCCAGCTTGTAGCAGAGACAGGGTGTCACTGAATGGTTGTTAAAGTCATACATATGCATTATTATTACTATTATGACTTACAAGACTTTGTTATTATTCCAGGAAACGGAGAACCCGGAACTATAAAACCAAGATCCATGAACACAAAGCATGAGTTACAGACAGGAACCTGCAGGGACCACACAGGGATTCAGTCACTGGAGAAGGAGGCAGGGACTAATGGGTGCTTATCGTCCCCAAACTGGGAGTTCGTGGGACTAAATACAAGTGTCCTGTGGAGATACTTTACAGCTAAAAATGTATAGGAACAGATGAGATAACAGAAGTGGGGGTAATTCAGTGGCTCCCACTACCTGCGAGGGTACAGCCCCCCACTCCAGGGGAAGATGGGAAGGAAGCCCTGGTTTCTGGACGCCTGACTCCATTTTCGTCTGTATCTGAGAGAGGAACAGAGATTAATACCATCTGGAAGAAAATGAAAAAAAAAGACCTGTAGCTGGTTTCTGGTGCTTCAGCACTGTGAGCTTGTTAGGGCTAAGGGAAAGAAAATAGGTCATGATTAATGCTGTGAAGGGCAGAGGGGAGTACCAAAATATCTTCTCTGAGCACCTTCCCAAAACAGATCCTGAAGTTACACCTCAGTGCAAAATGCTAATTTTTCTGAGAGAAAGAAAGAGGAGGGAAAAAAAAAAACTGAAAATGCTTCTTGAAAAATGTGCTGTCTGTGTTTCAGGAAGCTGCTACTGATGGTAAATTTCCACTTCTGATCCAAATCCTGGTGTCCTGGTGGTGTCACTTCCTACCACTGGGGGCTCCACCCTAAGCCTCTCACATCCCACATTAACAAGTGGATAGCTTGGAGTATGCTGCCAAGGAATATGAGTCTGTGGGAAGCATTTTAATCCTAAGAAAATTTATATCCGTATGTAGTTGGGATGGAAAGTGTATGGAATCCATTCCAAGCAAAGATGCTTTCAGCTATGCTATTTGAAGTTACAATTCTGTTTCTTCCCTTTGCCTGGCCTGTCTTAAGCCATATGTTGCAGTAAATTAAAAAGCAGGCATTTAAGCCTAATGATTTGTCTGAATAATGTTCATCCCGTCAAGAGCAGTTTGTGACAAAAGCTAAAGATTGCACCGTTCCTTTCTAAACACAAGCAAGTGAAACATCTGAACCACTTCTCCTGTCTCTTAAATTTTAAGATGTAACACATTGGTGATGCTTGTTGACATTTGTTATACTTTTGATGAACAATTAGCCGGCACGAATATTAACAGGAAATTCCATTCATGAGATAAGCAGCTGTTTGTGCAAAGCTTCAGCCAAATCATGGGACCAAAAATCTTCTTTATGCAACTACTGTTTATTGAATAGTCAGCATTCCTTGCATGTTCAGAAGGAAATGCTTTGAGAAGAACTTTTATGGCTACTTTTGGTCCTTATATTTTTGTGAGGCAAAAATAACTTTGATGGCTAATTTTTCCTCTCCTACTTGCAGTTTGTAAAATGTGAGTGTTTGATAGTGTCCTTCGTCACCACATAAATTTCAAATAACAACCATCAACAAACAACTGACCCTAGAAACTTCCAAACTGTAATGCACATCCTGAGGTTGGTCTTAAAGGCCCTGATGCCCCAACATATCATAATGCATTATTATTATTTCATTCTAGAAACACAATGCTAAGAGCACCAACTGTTGTGTGAACCTCTCTCTTCTTCAAATATGCCTCTCTTCCCTTATAGAACTGTTAAAACATTTAGTGTCATATTCACATTGCAACATTTATTTAGTGTCCACTAAATTACTGGGGACATAGCTACCAAAGACTAAGAGAAAAAAGACTGGTAAATAATTAGTTAGATGGCACACCATGACAGACTTAATGGCAGTTCTGCGGAAGAGCTGGGAAGGCAATAATCCGTTCTCCAGGGAAGGGGAAGGGGTTTTTATCAAAGATTCACTCACACGCCATCACGCACCAAATCCTGTAGAATCTACCCCCTAAATACCATCCCATCTGCCCTCCTCCTTTATCTGTCCTGCCCCAGCCACCCCACCCCTCTGCAAACCCTCCCTGCCTCCATCTCTCCTGCCTGCTTCTTGTCTTCCTGAAGCACCAGGGAAGTCCAAACTGTTGGGATTGTGTGTCCCTATCAGTAAAGATTTCTGAGCAGCCATTCCCAATCTGACATTTATTTAGGAACTCTACACATGTACTTCTCACTGTCAGTAAAGATTAAGGTCCCTTAAAGAATATATGTGTATCTAATTTTATTCTATTATTTTCTGGCATGCTTTGTGTGGGTAGAGGGAGTTGGCGTTATCTCCAAGTTGGGAGACAACTGCTCAAAACAGCCACCAGAGTATAGTTTCTGAAATGACATCAAGTCATAATTAAGACTTTCCTTTTTTGCCCATGAGTACCTCAGACCTGGCTATGAAGCTGAACAGGTATCTGCTCAAACAACAGACCTACCTCACTCTCTCCTATGCAGCACTTTGCTTGGGTCCTATTGAACTTTTGGTGGAGAAGGAATTAAGACAGAAAAAGTGCTGCCTACTAATGGCAATTCATGACCTCCCCGTGTCAAGTTGTTTTCCAATTGAGCGCACCCCTGAGGTCTAATTAGCTGAAAGTCTGAACTACAATTTTTCAAGAGGCTTAAGATATATCCCTTTTGAAGCACATTTCCAGGAGTGTGAGGTGAGCCCTGTAACGTGACAGGAAGCACACGGGCCCAGGCACCTTTTAACAGTTCCAACCAGCTAGAATTATCAACCATAAATCCAAAAGATCATCCCAATATGCACCCCAACACCTGAACCATTCCACACCGTTCATGATTTCACATGAATCAGCTCCATAAACCAGTTCTGCCTTTTTGGTCAAGTTCTCTGTTAACGGTATCACCACCAACCCTGCCTCCCACACAGCAAAGCTAACATTTATGCTCAGCTTCTCCCTCTCCCCATTCACTTCCCAACATCCCCCCACCTCAGAGAATTCTCTTAAGTCCACCTTTTCTCCTCCACCAAGAATTAATCTAGGCCTTTCACATTTCCTGCTTGAGTAATTACAATCCCCCCTTATGTTGTCTGCCAGATGCCACGTTCTCTGCCCAGGTACTGTTTAAATTAAAAAAAAAAAAAAAAAAAAAAGGCCTACTGTATGCCTTTAGTAGTAAAAAAATTGAGTAGGCATTTCAGGAAGATTATTCAAGAACTACAAACTTGTATTACTCTTCTGATATATTTTGCATGTTACAAAACAGATACAACAAATAATAACAATATGTAAATGAAAACATAATCAGAAAAGTATGAGGAGGGTACAGGGGTTTAAACTTCCTTTCACTATGCCCGCTATCTCTGGCTTTTTTCTCTAATCTTTAGTAGCCTTCCTAGAAATCTCTCTATTAAAGGCAAAATAAGTAAAAATTGTAATTGAAGTTTTTAGATTCACACCTACTCCGGCTTTCAGAAACTGGGGTCCAGACTGTCTTATCTATTATTCCCCAGTCTTCTACCTCCAGGACCCTTGGCTGAAGCCCCACGGGGCGTTACTTCAGCAGCAGGTCGGTGTCACTGGCCTCTGACTCACAGTGTCCGCCCACATCATCATAGAGCCCCTGTTGGAGGATACAGATTCTAATTTAGGAACACCCATCCTTGCTGCAAATGTATTCAACTTGGTATCCCAGACATGACAGCACGAAGTGTCCGTGAGTGTGGGGGACTGGCACCACCCTGCATGCTGTCACCTCTGGTCCAGGAAAGAGACCTACTGTTTGCTCTTGTTCCAGGTTACCTGGGGCACTTGTCAAAGTTCATCGGGGCTGGAGGGGTGATCTTTGAGCCAGGTGTTATCCACTGAGCTCTCGCTTCCTTCTACATATTTACTTAATTAGGGAAATAAGTGGACTGTCATGGGCTTCTTAGGATTTAATGTTGACTTCTGACTCCAGTCGTCTTCTTTCAGAATTTGAGTAGGTCGAAAGATTTCTCCCAGCCTCAGTATACCCAGAAGAAAAGCCCAGATTTCCTCTCCGTGTAGATTCATCAATATTAGAAAACAGGCGAAGTCCAGACCCACCACAGCGGAGTCTCACGGATGCCTAGCACAAGACCAGCCCATACAGTTAAAGGCCAGTCCTGCTCTGCCCTCATGGGGGCAATAACCCTTGTTGCTCTATTCTGAGCACTAATTTAGTGACCCAGATCAACATTTCCAAATTGTGCTCAGGCTTTGTTAGACAGGGTGGCCAATTGACCATATTTTCCCAGAACATCCTAATTTTGTTACTGAAGCTCTACAAGAATGTTCCTAGCCCTGGGAAAATCAAGACACCCTGTGTCCTAGGAGAAATGGCCCTAGAGTCAAAGAATCTTAGAACCACTCTCTATTGTTTTCATCTTTTTTTTTAAAAAAGTGATAAAAAATACACAATTTATAACTTACCATCTTAACTACAGTCATGGGCAACATAATGGTATTTCCATCGACAGTGAACCACATATATGCTGGTCACTACGTAAGATTATAATACCATATTTTCCTGTACCTTTCTATGTTTGACACACAAATACTCTACCATTGTGCTCCAATTTCATGCAGTATTCAACTACAGGGGCAACATACAACACAGTATCCTAGGGGTGTAATACGCTATATCACTGCACCATCTGCGCTCCACTGTGACACAGCTCCCCGAGGAAGAAGAGCTGTTACCTCTGCATCTGACACAATGAGACTCAAAAGGCATTCATAATATTCTGCCCAACTAACATTTATCTATACTCTTACTTCCACTGATGAAATGGATTTAGAATTACATTTGTAATGCGCTTTGTTAAAAAATTTGAGACTACCTGAATTTATATTTGAAAATTGTCTTTGGTTAAAAAGTTTTAAGAGTGGATTTTATAGTTCAACTTATCTTTTAAAATTCCCCACCAAAATGAAATGATAGTAATGAATGATCAATCATCTAAGAAAGGGCATGCATAACCTCTTTGCATTTCTGGATGTCAGAACATACGTGTGCTCCAAAACCAGTAGCCAGGGTTACCCTATCACCTTCAAGATCATCTATGTCAGACGTTCTCAACTGTATTAAAGGGCTGCACCATTACAAAGGCCGAGAACCATTGGTCTATGTAGATGAACAAATGGAGGCCAAAGAGGATAAAGCTGTTTATGCAAGTAAACATCAGAATGGAGGCCAGAGCTCCATGATCTGAATCTTAGGCTGATGTGCTCTTCTCTTACTTTATCTCATTAATCTTGAGACTGCCTTTGAACTTCTGTCAGTTGACCACCCAAAGGACTGTAACAAACTGTCAACATACAGAGGTGGTCACCCTAAGGAACTGGGCCTATTGCACTGATATGTACATGTCGTTCATGTCTGTTCTATGAAATTAGGTCAACTTCAGGAGGTAGTCACTGCAGGGAGGTGGTCAACTTATGCAGGTTTTGCAGTAATTTGTTCCCAGGAGAAAACATTAGGTGAGAATTCAGTTCCAAGTGCAAATGAGTAGGCACACAAGCTCTTTCCCCGCCCCCCTTCCTGTGGTACCTAGCAAATGGTACCAACTTTTCTATTAAGCAATGTTGTAGCATCAGATCAACTTTCACTAAGTTTTACTTGTTTAGGGGCCACATAAGAACTCTGTGACAGAGATTAAATGAAGAATGCTTATTAGGGAGTCTTTCAGAGATTGAAAAAGAGAAAGGACGGAAGTGGGATTGAGTGAGGGAGAAGCTGAGCTGCGACGCAGTCCTGACAAAGGCCTCGGCAGAGACCAGAGGTGCACTGAAGTCAGGGTGGCCCTGCGGAGTTGACCTGAGGTGGCCTTTCTACCCCCATGGAGATGAGTCACTGGGTGCAGGAATCCTGGGGAGACTTTGAGTGACCAAGCTCCTTCTGATTCTCACAAGAGTGCCCAGGGGGAGGCCCTTGGGCCTGCAGTGCTGCTGGTAGGAAACCTTCATTCCTGAGGGGAGTCTGTACAGAACATCATGGGGTCATCTTCCCAGGACACGTGAGTCCTTTGCCAGGATTATTAGATCAAACTGCCTGCACTAAATTCTCTGATACCTCAAAGAACATGGACTGAACCCAATTCAGAAGTTGCTATGGGGCAGACTCCTTTAGGAAATGAACACTGAACAGATAATAATAATCCTTTTCATGTCAGCCTGCTGGATGCTGATTCTGTTTACTTTGATAGAAATTGGCAATAAAAACAGAGGCCTGGTGCTCGCTTCTGCAGCACATACACTAAAATTGGAATGATACAGGGAAGATTAGGATGGCCCCTGCACAAGGATGACACGTAAATTCGTGAAGCGTTCCATATTTTTGAAAAAACAAACAAACAAAAAAAAAAAAAACAGAGGCCTGGATTTTCTGTTTTTAAAAGGCAACAGTGCCAAAGTACGGACATGATTATTATCAACTGATTGTTTTATTATTTTTTGTATTTCCACACAGTCATGTGCTACACATCAATTTTTTTAAAGGTGAGGTATTGCATGACCTAAGTATAAAATTGATCTCTATTTTAGATAAAATCCTTGGAGCCCTTATGGCAGCCAAACTGCCTGGCTCAATTCTCCCATCCCCTGGTGTGGCCGTGTCTATGCCAGACACTGCCTCAGAAGGTGATTGAAGATTTTTGCTCTGAGGCACTGCCCGAAATGCACAGCTTCTGGGTGATATTTCTTCCCCAACTTCTACCCTTTCCCATGTCGTCCTCTTTGGTTCACGTGGAACCTCTTGTCCTTTTCATCATGAAGACTTTCCAGGTATCTCCAACCCATTGCAGACTGATCAGTTGCCCCCCCCCCCTTAGGGACACTGCTTTTTTCTTTCTTTTAGGCCCGTTCCCATGGGGATTGCTTTTTCTCTTATAGGTCTTAAATCTGAAGTGGGGGTGTCAGCACTGTCCTCACCCCGCTTTCCTGTGCCTACTTCCATTCCTCTGTGTAAAAACCCTCTTTGTTTTGGGTCATGTCATCCACCTAATCTACCCTGCATGCCTGTGTACCACTGCGATTGGCTGATGTTCTGAACTTTCTCCCACATCGTAGGAAACCTTGGTATTTGGTTCATGGCTTCCTTCTCTAGTCACCATCTATGACATCTAGGGTCAATTTGACGTTTATATAGGTAACACTGGCCATGGAGGCCTTTAAGGCTTCTTTATCGCAGAGCCAATAACACTCGCTTCCCCCGCACTCACCTCCGAGGCCCTCAACTCCACTGCACTCCAGCATCCTGCACCCTTTTTAGTCCCTAACAGATCATCTCTGAAAACTCCAACAGCAATAGCCTACTGTCTTGATTGGAGTCCCCCAAGAAGCAGACACTGAGGAAGGATTCCCGTGCACGTAGATCGTGGGGGACGCTAACCCCAACAGGGAGGGGAGGATGAGAGGGAGGAGCCAATAGAGACTATGATGTCAACTGCGTGCCCACTGTGGGCAACTGGAGCTTATTCCCGAGGAGGACTCTGGAAGGCAGGGTAAAACATCCCAGAGTTATCCCACCTGGGGAAGGGGAAGGCGCTAGGTTAAACAGCCACCTACTCCCCTCAGTTACTGGCTAAGGGTTTCTTCCATGGAGTGTTCACTGCCCAGCGTTTCTGACCTGACAGGGAGTTGAGACAGGTAACAGTCTGGCCAGAGCAGAGGGCAGGGAAACAGGAGTCCCACATGGACGCATTCACTTTACCTCTTATTTCATCTTTTCTAACACGCAT
Organism: Loris lydekkerianus; assembly: GCA_963574355.1. Classification (NCBI taxonomy): domain Eukaryota; kingdom Metazoa; phylum Chordata; class Mammalia; order Primates; family Lorisidae; genus Loris; species Loris lydekkerianus. The sequence continues at coordinate 18,262 of CAUYPK010138966.1, forward strand.
TTCCCCTACACATACCTTTTGTCTTTACTGAAACCTCTAATCCCTTGACTCATCCATCTTCAGCTAATTATGGCCCGGAAGGAACAATTCCTTCCATATGCAGCCTGGATCCCAAAGACAATTAGAACTTCCTCCTCTCAAACCACTCAACTTTATTGTCTCCTTGTGGGTTTGTTTTTTTGTTAGTTTTCATTTTTTTCTTTTTTAACCACAATTTGTTATTTCCCAACTAAACTCAGACTATGATGACGAGAGAGAACTGCCCACCCAGGCAAACTGGTGCCACCACAATTAATGGCAGTCAGTCTCCTTGGTGTATTTATTTATTTAGCTTTCATCTTGATCAAGTCTCTTTTTCATAAAACTCAGCCATCTGATGTCACCCTTCCTTGACACACCTTCCCACCTTTTATTCCTTTCATTCACCCCAGACAACTCAATCAAATGTCTGGATAGAATTGTTCATGCCCACAGTGTCCTTTCCCCTTCTCCTGCTCACTTCTTAGCCTGTCGCAGTGTTCTGGCTTACATGACTCTAGTTTGGCCTCCATGTCAATCCAATGGACACTTCAACTCTCATCTTTCTTCTTAACCACATTCTTGGACAGCCTGTCTTCCTGGAGCTTTCTTGCTCTTGTTTTCTGTGCCATGACACCATCTTAGTTTTCCTCCTAACTTCATGGCCATTTCTTCTCTTCTCTTTGCAATTTCCTCCTCTCTCATCTGGCCACTGAATCTTTGAGCTCTTCAGATTTCTGTCCTGGGCCTTCTCCTTTTCTCTCTAACTGCTTTATAAACAGTCTTATCCTATCTCTGCCTCCTCTTCATATCTACAGTTTGGACTTCTTTGAGGTCAAGGTTCATATGGCCAAAGTCTACTTGATGTCTACTCTTGAATGCCCCAAAGATATCAAAATCAGTGTACCCTGAAGTGCTCTTCCTTCCAAACCCAGCCCATGTTCAGTGTACTTCATCTTTACCCAACTCAATGCTGATCCAAAATCCAGGGGCCAGTCTCGACACTCACCTGCCTTATCCTTATTGAACTTCGTCTCTTAAATGTCTTTTAAAATTACCTTACTTTTGAATTTTCATCACTTTGACTGAACTATCACTTTCCAGAATTACAGAAATAGCCTCCCCACTAGTCTACCTTGACCCCTCTGGGCACCTCTGATCCATTCCCCAGGCTGCAGCTAAAATCAACTTAATGAAATTTTGTAAAACACAAATGTGATCATGTGAGCTCATCCATCTACCCCTTTTAAAACTCTTAGTGACTTCCTAGTGCTTTAAAATTAAGGTGAGCCTTTGTGGAGTGTCCAGTGAAGTCCTACCTGTCCCAGTCCCACTAATGTCCCCAGGTTCATCTTTCACCACACCCTCCCTCACTCTTTCTGCTCCAGCTACACTGACAACCTTTGATCCTGAGACTTCTGTTACTCTTGCTTCCACAGGGCATTGGCACACGCTGAGTCTGCCTCTCCTCTTTCTGCTTTAGTTGAATCCAACTTAGGGATTGGAGTTAACATCACTCCATCAAGTGACATATTCTACTTCAGTTAATAAAACTTTCACTTGTGCCCAGTAAGAGTCTATAGTAAGAAGAATTGACATAGTCAGCAAGGATGGCTTTGCTGACATCTGAGTAGATCAATTTCTGTTACCAGAAAGGCTTATGGAACCATATAATTTGTCAGAGCATCTGTAACAGTTGGAACCTTGCATTTATTTGTATGTTGTTTGATTACTGCCTAACACCCCACTAGATTTCAGGGTCCAAAAGGACAAGGATGATGCCTTGGTGAGTACTCAGAAGATAGGGACTGAAAGAATGACTAAATAAATGAATGACTAATTTCTAATTTCCTAGAGAAATAGAGTTGCTAGGTGTGAATGACTTCTTTTTCCAACTTAGACTTGCAGTTTCGGGGATCACTGCTCTTAGGCATAACCCTGATGTTATTCTGATGATCTTCCCTCTTTCAAGATCAGGAACAACCCTGATCTTGTTCCTGCTTTCCCCTATTTCAATCTCAATCTTTCCCTCTTGCCTCATCCCTTTCTTGTGTCCATAAATATTTCAGATTTTATTAGGAAAAATACCTTCCTCAACCTTGTATCTTGATTTTTTTTCTTTATAAACTTCTCAAAATAAATAGCCCATAGTCACCGTCTCCATTTCTCATTTCAGTGTGCTCTTATCTATTCTTGTGACTCTGACCTCAACAGCAAATCTTTCTCTTGAACTCCAGGCCTAAATAATGATGCCTTAGTATATTTATCCACGTATCTTAAGGGCTCTTCCAATTCAATCTCTTCTTCCCCCTTCAAGCCCACTTCTCCTCCTCTACTCCCCTATAACTAGTTAGCAGAGCCAGGGCTCTGATACTTATCTCGGTCTCCTTTGGCCTGTTCCCTATGCCAATTGCCTTATCTGTTACATTTCTTAGATGTTTCTGAAATCTCTGCATTAATCATTAAAGATACTCATTTTTAGTTCTCAGACTATGCCGAGAGCTTCCAAGTAATCTTCCAGGTCAGCTTGGCCTTACTTTAGTCTGGAATTTGGAGAGTGATCTTTCCAAAGTACAGCTTTGACCCTGTACCACACAATCCCCCAAGCTTCAGCCCCTCCCAGGCTCCTCACTGTCTCCCATGCACAGGCGTAACAGGCCAGTCCCCCCTACAGTCCCCTCTGCAGCTTTACCTCCAGCTGCTCCTTCCTTTATCCCCTTTGATATAAATAGTCCCCAGGCTGAGCTCTTCCCACAATGTCAGAATGTTGCTCTGTTTCCTGTTTCTGTGCTTTTTCACATTTAGCTTCTCTATACAACAACCTTCTTAAACCTTTGGAAGAATGGAGAATTCCTATTCATGCTTCATATCCAGGGCAATAATGACTTGTTTTGTACACTTATACCTGACCTCCCCAAATAGAGTTGACCACTCTATCTGGTGTGTTCTCAGTGTACCAAGTACACATCTTGTTGGACTTCATGTTGGCAGAGTTGCCACAAACAGTTGTTCAGGTTATAGACTGCTCAACTCTAGGGGCCTTGTTCATGCAACAGTGCACAGTGAACACAGTGCAACATGTGGCCCTGCTCTTAAACTTTTTTTTCATTACTCTTATGGATCATGGGTATGGGAAGAAGGCATGAAAAACTGAAGAATGTAAATATATGTGCTGGAAGACTATCCTACCCCAAAAGGACGCAGGGATAAGGATATTTATATGTCTTGTGCAGGAGCTTAAAAGACAAACATGCTCTCATCTACTCTTTACTTTGCTGTGCTTTGCTGTGTCATGTGTGTGTGGCAAATTGTGGGAGAGGCATGGAAATACTGAGCTGGTTTAGGGGAGCAATGTTAGTGGACAACACCTGAGCAAGAATAGCTGGAACATATATGCAGACTGTTCAAATAAAAACGACCAAAACACAATTGGCCACTGAAAATGAAGTGGAGGTTCCTACCTATCTTCATGGGGCAGGCGGCTCATGCTGGCAGTGGGGAAACCTCTCCAATAAATCTCCTCCCAGGGTTCGAGTTCCCTGTCACACATGTACAGGAGCAACCACTGCTGGAGCCTGGGTGAATTATGTGTCTGCTTCCCCCACCCAAGACTGAGGTCTTCGTTAAGCCAGGAGTTGAGTCTTTTGGTCTTAAATCACCAGTAATGTACATGATACCTGGGCCCATGATGAGTCTTCCACATCCTTTTGGGTGCTGGGTGGGGACAGGTGGAGAAAGAGGGTAATGAAGAGGGATTTAATGGACTTTGACAATAATCATGATCATAATAATAGTTAACATAAATATAGTATTTACCACGTGTCTGGCACTTGCCTTAGTGTTTTACCTGTGTCGACCAATCGTATGCTTATAGGTAGCTATTATAATAATGTTCATGGCACAGATGAAGAAACCGAGGCAGGAGACATTAAGTAACCTGCCCAAAGCTATACAGCTAATATTTCATAATGGGGGTAGGGTTTGAGCGCACATAGTCTGGCTTCAGGGACTCTCCTTTAAAAGGCTATTCCCTACCCCATCTGTGTGATGGCAATTTTAATCGGATGAGAAGCTAGGGATTTTCAGTATGACTTCTATGTACATCATGCCTTGGACCCACATATCTCAGGGGATTTTGTCTTATTTTCTCTTTTAAGAAAATTTATCTGTGTATTTATTTTTGTGCCTTGGAAAACCTCTGTTGTTAACAGAGGTGATTGTCTTTGAGCTTCATGTACATTCTCCTTTCCCTTAATGGTCTTGGTGAGCAAGTCAGGAGGGAGACACATTGGAATTTCTATTCAGGAAGACATTCCACTTCATTTCCCTGGGCTACCTACCTATCCTCTCTGGATAAATCTTTTTAAATAGGGGAGAAATTACGAAGATTTTTCTCCCCAATATTTTACCCATTCATCTTTTTGTTTTGGTATTGCTTCTGGGAGATGAGGGCTATCTTCCCATCTTTGGGAACACTGGGGTATTTTGGGTAACACTTTTCAAAGATTTAGTATAAGATTTTCCCTTCTTACTTGTTTAAGGATAGTTTATTCAATTTGGTTTTTCTAGATCTGTTTTCCAAAAATTTCTTCATTGTCTTTTGTGAATTAGGCAATTTATAATTCAATTTTACTTTGTCATCTTACCCCAGAATAGAATAATTGCATTTCTTCCAGAAACATTCAAATTTCATTATCCTTTTTATTTAGTTTTATTAATTCTCTGACCCGAGGAGAGAAATAAAATGTTGAGTTATAAGGTCTGTGAGTTTAAATTTTTCTGGTGAAAGGCAAAAATGTTCACACCTGGCTGCATTTCATAGGATCCCACACGTTTCATCATTTTCTTTGGATGCCCAGTGGCCTTTTAAACATGTATATCTTAGCATTTCTATAGTGTATTAATAAATAAGAGCTTTGTTTTTTTATTGTAGCTCTGAGGGAAAAAACAGACATGTGGTTACCACACATTGCATCCACAGCTACGACCAGGGTCCAAGTCATTCTTTGATGTAGAACTTAAAGATTATTTAGTTCAAAATAACTCCGTTCCACTCCCACCCCCGGTGTTTTCTAATTATATAGGTGGTTGGTCTAAGAGTCTATGAATGCTGCTACCCAAAGAGCTGCCTCCTGTAGGAGTGGTCTTCTGAAAGGCATGCAAAATTCTTAGATGTCCTCTTTTCTGAAAATAGAAGAATGTGCCTTCACAGTAATTTAACCTATACTTTTAAGTTAAGGCTAAAATGTCTGTGGACTTTTGACCTTAATTTTCTCTAAATTATATCTGGTTTGATTTTTAAATGTCCTCAAAGTAATGCAAGGAGGTAAAACTTCCATTCTGGAACTAGGATTGGGTCTATTTCTAGTGATGGTAATAGAACCCCTTTTTCCTTTCTTTTTCTTTCTTTCTATTTATTTATTTATTTATTTATTTGAGACATTGAGATAGGGTTTTGCTCTGTCGCCTGGTCTACGGTGCAGTGGCATCATCAATCATCATAGCTCCCCTTAATCTTAAACTCCTGGTATCAGGCAATCCTCCTACCTCAGCCTTCCAAGCAGCTGGGCCCATAGGTGCCTACCACCAAGCCTGGCTAATTTTTCTGTTTTTAGTAACGATAGGGTCTCACTTTTCCCCAGGCTGGCCTTCAACTCCTGAGCTCCAGGGCTCTTCCCATCTCGACCTCCCACAGAGCTAGGATTCCAGGCATGAGCCACCAAGCCTGAGCCACTGAGCCCAGCAATGGTATAGACGCTTGGCACCTGCTCTGTGTGTCAGCACAGCACATGGTCTCAGAGTGGACACTGCCATTTACACCAGGATCTAGTGTGAAACCTTTCATACAATAGGTGCACAATAAATGTTTTCCAAATGAAACAACTTCAAACTTCCTTTATGGGTTTGCAGTAATGGATGACATCACAGATGCCTATATGATATGGTGCCTCACTACCCGAAATAGACTAAAATGGAAAGTGTGGACAGATCAAAAAGGAGTACGAGGCTGGTATATCCTGAGTTCCTTGTTTTTCCACCAACACGGAAGCCTCTGGTGGCCGTGGGGATCCCAGGGGGCCAGAGGAAACTCTAAGTTCCCCAAATAAGTAATTATATCAGCAGCAACGCCCCCCTGCCAATTTACTTCTTCAAAAGTCTACCTCCTACACTCATCTTTGTTTCTGAAAGCCTTCAGATACAGATTCTGTTACCGTAGCAGATCGTCAGTCTCTATGGGTCTCGGTGAGGGGAGGCTGTGACTGTGGCTTGAGGAGCTTTCTCCCTAAGTGGAGTAATGAACTTGGAGGGAACGTTCATTGGAGCGAGTCTGCAGCAAGGTCAGCAGGTAATGACATAGACCCTAGGTCAAGCTTTTCATCATCTGCTTATTGTAACTTCTCCAACCTGTGAGAAATTAACATGGAAGCCAACAGTGGATGCTCTTGCTATTTTGAATAAGTGGTATTTGACATTTACTGACTGTAGACATTTGGCAAGCAGCCATTTGCCAAAAGGACACAAACACACAAAGACTGGAAATTATTCTCATTTTATTTCCACTTAGATGTGTAATTCAAACTGTTTTTTATTGCTATTTGTTAAAGTAATCTTACTCTGAGAAAGTGCTTATAAAGCAATTGAATTCTCTGGGTGTCAGGTGTAGTAACACTATTAGTCACAATGCGTATAATCAAAGAGTATAATACGTAAAATACGGATTTGAAGAACAATTACCCACAGAACCAAACCAAGGAAAAACAAACAACTCGTACGTTAGTTTGCTAACCTGACAGTTTTCATTTAATGGTTAGTTTTACCGCTATCCCCAAATCACCTTAAGATTTTGCTCAGTTCCCTCATTAAAATGGTGGCAGAAAAACACGTTTTTCCACCAGAAGGCTTTGGTACATTTATTAAAAGGTGATACATGCATATCCACATATCCAGTTACTGTCATACACCCCCACACACATTACTATGAAATAGATTAGCATGGAAGAAAAAGTATCCAATGTACTCAGCCCTACCATGAAACTAATTTATGGCTTTCATATGAAAGCTATAACCCAATTATAACCTA